>CABHPH010061669.1:0-10031 GCA_902168325.1 Peromyscus nudipes
AAAAAAAACTCATAATATTTTAAGTAAGTTTATGTTTGTGTGTGGACTATAACCATAGCTATTCTCTGCTATATGAAGTCTGATGCATCCAGAGAATGCAGTTCGCACACCAAGATTATCTCCAGAAAGACTTCATCCTCTAAAAGTCCCCTGTCAAAAGATGCACTCACAGTGAACCCATGGACAATCTCCTGCATACTTTAAATCACTAAGTTACTTACACCTCATACAATGTGAACACTATGGTAACAATTATCATGTTCAGGGCATAATGACAAAAAAGAGTAAGTGCGTGATTGGTACAGATGGAATTTTAGAAAATATTTTAAAGCCACAGTTGGTTGAATCTGTTCATGCATGAATACATGAGCCCATGAATATGGAAGCCTGGTTGTATTACTTGTGAATTGGAAGAGTTTATATTTTAAGATACCAATTCTCCCAAATTTAAGCTGTGACCAGTAAGATTCAAAGAAAATATCTGCAAGCTTTCTTTAAAAAAATTTAGCAATTACTTTTAAATTTTGTATAAAATGTAAATTTTTTATATTTTAGTAAAATTTTAGTTTTCCACAACTAACAACTCTCTCTCTCTCATTTTAGAACATTCCCATTACTCAGTAAACTTCTCTGATGCTCATTTCCAGTTAATCCCCATTCATTCTCCTATCTGGGGGAATAATCAATCTCCTTTATAACTTACATACTCATTTCTCTACACACTTAATAAAGCTAATCAAGCAGAGGTGATCCTTACCAGCTGCTTTCCTTTGCTAGCACGCCTTTAGGGTCACACAAGCTGTGGTATTTATTGCTTGTGTGTTTAGGTTGCTGAATAGAATTTCATTGTATGACTCCATTGTGACACGTTAGTTTGTTCACCAGTCTATAGACATATTGTGTTTGGTTATTATAAGCAATGCGTCTATGAACACTTCTAAACAAATATTTACATAAATAAATATCTTCATTTGTTTTGAAGAAATCCCAGCAACTTGGTTGCTGGATTATATGTAAATTTATGTTTAGATTTTTAAGGCACTGACAAAATATTTTAACTCTTACATTTCTCATCAACAATATCTATGGGGTTCTCGTTGCTTGCATATTTTGTATTAATTGGCTTTTAATTACTATAATGAAACACCTGAGGCAGCTTCCCTTTGAAATAAAGAAGTTTGTTAGATCCCTATTTGGGAGTCTGGAATTCCAACTGCACAGGCTTTGTGTTTAGGGACACTCTTTAGCTGAATCACCTCAAGTGGTGGTTTGAAGAACAATCCCCTTGGGTTCATATATCCGAACGCTTGGATCCCAGTTAGTAGATCTGTTTGGGAAGGATTGGGATGTGGGGCCTTGTTGAAGGAAATACGTCACTGGGGGTAGACTTTGAGGTTTCAAAAATCCATGCCATGCCCAGTCTCTCTCTCTCTCTCTCTCTCTCTCTCTCTCTCTCTCTCTCTCTCTGTGGAGGGGGGTGTTTATCTCTCTGTCTCTCTCTCCTTGATGCCTACAGGAGAGGATGTAAAGCTCACAGCTATACCCCAGTGCCATGCCTGCCTGTATGCTGCCATGATGACTAAAACTATGAGCAAACCCCAATTAAATGTTTTTTAAATAAGAGTTGCCTTGGTTATAGTGTCCCGGCACAGCAATAGTAGCTAATAACAGTAACTAACAGTTAATAGTAACTAATAGTCAATAGTAACAGTATCCAAGGCACTTTGTAATACAGAAAGCACAGTATTCCTTATCTTCCTAGTTTATTAGAAGTTGTCTTTTGCTTTCTTCCTGAAAGCTTGTTAAATTTTATTAAATGCTTTTAATAGCTCTTGATATGATCATTTGATTTGTGTCCTTCATTCTGTAGAGTATCATATATGTTGATTGTGTCCAGTGATCTCCTTTATTTTCTCTCAGGAATGTTATATAGAATTCAGTATGGAAGTATTGGAAACTTTCCTTATGTTTTCTGCACAGGTCTTTTTAGTGCTTTATTGCAGTACAGCTCATATACTGCAGAAATCATGCACTGCAATTGCTGAAGAGGTTATTGTATCATACCCCCCCCAAAGCATCCAATAACTCTCTACCAATAGATCCGAAAGAAATGTATATAGATGCAGTGCCTGATAATTTAAAGAACTCTTATAACAAGCTCAATGCAGTCTAAGAATTCAACTAAGCATTTAAATTAAGAAGATTGTTCAGGATTTGAGTGAGAAATGAAGCAAAATATAGAAATTTTTAAAAAACAACTACATGTAAGTTCTATATATTAGGAGAATAATACATTAAACAAAAGTACAATGTCAAACTTCAACAGAGACTAGATCAAGTGGAAGGACTATCTCAACTGAAGACCAGTTTTAAAAATATTCCTGTCAAACAAAAAGGAAAAAAAGATTAGAGAATGGAAAAGCATCCAAGGGCTTCAACAATCAAATATCTACACCTTTTGAATATTCAAAGATAAGGAGAAAAATACAATGTCTTATAAAATAC
This sequence comes from Peromyscus nudipes, assembly GCA_902168325.1. Lineage (NCBI taxonomy): Eukaryota > Metazoa > Chordata > Mammalia > Rodentia > Cricetidae > Peromyscus > Peromyscus nudipes. The sequence continues at coordinate 2,506 of CABHPH010061669.1, forward strand.
ATACAGTGAAATAATAACAGAAAATTCTCTATTCTTTAACAAATATAAGGACATACTTGCATAGGAGGCTGATAGGATTCCAAACAGGCATGACCAGAAGAGATCTTCACTATAACTTAATCAAAATTTCAGATGTGTCAGATAAAGAAAAAATTCCTAAAATCTGAAAGAGAAAAGCAACAAACTACATTAAAGAACATCTACATATACAAACAGCAGATTTCTCAACTATAACCCTCTTGCATATAGAAAATGGAACAACATATTACAAGTCATGAATCAAAATAAATGTCAACTAATCCTAGACCCAGCAAGACTACAGACATTAAGGAGAAATAACGCCCTTCCAAAATAAGCAAAACATGACCACCAGACAAGCTTACAAAAGATGTTTTGGGAAATTCTACATTTAGAAATAAAAGATAAAACTACCATGAGTATGTGAACTCATAACTCCCAGAAGAACAAATACACTAAAAGGAAATACAAAATAATTACACATTATTAATCCACAAAGATGAATAAGGGAGTAAATATTGCAAAAAAAAATATTCAAAACAACTGAAGAACATTTAAATAATAGGAGTCTTACTTCTAAACAATGATCTGGAATATAAATAAACAAAATTCTTCAACTAAAGGATACATGGTAGCTAAATGAATCTCTTAGAAGACTAACTATGATACCATTGCCTATAAATAAAGACACAAACCAAATAAAGTGAAAGAATAGAAATGCTATTCTAGGCAAATGGAAACCTAGCAAATATGAACATCTGTACTTATGCTAGATAAAACAGAATTTACAGGAAAAACTGTGAGAGACAAAAAGGGCTCATATATAGTGACCAAGAGAAAAATTCAACAACAACAACAAAAATGATTGTAAATCTAAATGTACCTAATGTTGACACATTCAACCATTAGACCAAAAGAGTTAGGCCACTGAGGTCAGGGGGCATGTTTCAGATCCCTGAAAGGCCATTAAGTGAAAATTTGAAAAGTGAAGCCTAAGCTAACATGGAGAATGCAGGATGTTGGGTACCAGGAACCTGGGATGTCTGTAGAGATAAGACGCAGGTCTCAAGTGGAGGCAGCCAAGAAAGAACACATACACGCTATGAGTCACAGTAATGGAGGACTGTACAAACCAATCAGATCCCAGATAATATTCTCATGTGCTCCAGGTGACAAACACAGATTGCAGGGCTTGGTGGTGATCCTATAGGACTTTGATCTTCTAGTCCAGTCATTCATTACTGGCCATGCCCTCATTCCTACCTTTTGAGTAGAGATATTTACTCGGTGAGTGTATATTGGAAGTATGTAACTTATTTTTAAGATGTGTTGTTATTTTGTGTGTGTGTGGATGCATGCAGAGGTTAGATGGGTGTCAGATCCTCTGGAGCTGGATTTATAGGTAGTTATAAGCTGCCCGATATGGGTCCTGGGAACTGTATTCTTGTCTCTGGAAGAGCCATTTCTCCTGTCCCAAAATTTTATTTTTATTATTTTTAAATTATGCGTATATGTGGGAGGATGAGTATGGGCATATAAATACAGGTGCCCATAGAATGTAGAAAAGGATGTCAGATCTCCTGGAGCTGGAGTTACAGTTGGTGGTAAACCACCCAATGTGGTGGTTTACAAAACTCAAGTCTTCTATGAAAGCAGTTGGCACTCCTAGCTACTGAGCTGTGTCTCCAGCACCTGAAAGCAGTTCCCACTCCTAACTACTGAACCATATCTCCAGTACCTGAAAGTAGTTCACATTCATAGCTACTGATCCATGTCTCTAGCACCTGAAAGTGGTTCACACTCATAGCTACTGATCCATGACTCTAACACTTGAAAGTAGTTCACACTCTTAGCTACTGACCCATGTCTCCAGTACCTGAAAGCAGTTCACACTCCTAACCTATGAGCCATGTCTCCAGCACCTGGAAGCAGTTCACTATAGTGGTATTCTATTTGTACTGAAATGTGATTTTATTTGTATGTTAATAAATAAAGTTGCCTAGAGGTCAGAGCTATTAGCAAGCCATAGCGAAAGCCAGGGCGGTGGTGGTCCATGCCTTTAATCCCAGCACTTGGTAAGGGGCGGTGGTGGTCCACGCCTTTAATCCCAGCACTTGGTAAGCAGAACTAGGTAGATCTCTGTGTGTTCAAGGATACAGCCAACATTGGAGACACACGCCCTTAATCTCAATACCAACCGTAGAGACCTGGAGGTCTGTACAGAGAGGCAGTGACAAGGCAGTCACGTAGTTGGGTTTACAACCAATGAGAAGGCAGAACAGAACTCCTATTTAAAGACGAACACACAGAGAGTAGTTCCTTTTCGGAGAGATCTCTTGGTGGGAGAAGCTAGCTGGCGGAAAAGCGGGTAAGACTCTTAGCTCTGACCTCTTTGGGCTTTCATCCTTACATTGGCTTTGTGTTTATAAGGCGGTTGGTTACATCTACAGTTCACACTCCTAACTAATGAGCTATATTTCCAGTATCTGAAAGTGGTTCACACTCCTAGCTACTGACCCATGTCTCTAGCACCTGAAAGCAGTTCACACTCCTAATGAGCAATGGCGTCAGCACCTGTAACTTCATTTTTGTGTGGTTTTTTATTTGTTTGTTTGTATTTTTCAGGCTCAGAGGTCAAGAGATAGCTGTAAATCTCAATAGACTTTAGTCTTTGCACCTCTGAACAGTGCTAGATATGTAAGCTTACAGGGACTTTTAAAGTTGAACTGACTATGTTTTTGCCCTATAAAAAAAAGGGCCATGGCCCACTGGGGTCATGGGTGGAATATTTTAGTTTGAATATGAAATACACCCACCAGGCTAACATTTGGATAGTTGTCCTTCAGCTGGCAGCACTGATCTGGGAGGTTTTGGCACATCTGATAGGTGAGAGAGTCGGTCACTAGGGTTGAGCTTTAAGAGATATAAGGGCAATCCATCTCCTGCCCCTGGTCTTCATGCTTCCTGTTCTGCCAAGGTGTAAAGCAGTGAGGAAACCCAGTCCCATGTTCCTGCTGCCATGAAGCCAGCTGATATGCTTTATAATCACGATGATGAACTGTATCCCCAAAACTATGATCCAAAATAAATCATTCCTCCCTTTTTAAAAAGAGAATGATTATATATGTGTTTGTGTTAATATATGCTAATATGTACGCTAAGAAACCCCTAGAAGTAAATATAGGAGAATGTCACCACGAACTTGGAACTGCCAAAGATTCCTTAGAGAGTATATAATAAATCACTAGAACTTATTCAGAGTTGTATATTAAGAAGGTTAAGAAAATGAAAATATGTCACAATCTGATGGAAAATTTATAGTACATATATATGAGTAAGAATTTATATGTATAATATATAAATAACTTCTATAAACCAACAATAAAATGACAAATGACCCAATAACAAAGTGAATGATAGACCTAAGCAGTCATTTCCCCAAAAATATAAGTACACAATATAAAACATATATATTAAATACATACATACAAATATGTTTTCAAAATAATTATTTAGCAGTTAAAATATGCCTAGCTACAATTCCCTATTTCAAGCCAATTGAAAGAGCTGAAATTAAAAAGGCAGAGACTACCAGATGTTGCTGAGCACATAACACAACTAGAATCAGTGCTGTAAGAGAGCACAATAATGATGGACGTTGAGAAGGCCCTTGGCAATGCCTTTCAAATGCAAATACACACCTACTTCATGCCCAACATTTCCATTCCCCCCATGTCGGATCAACAGATACACACACACACACACACACACACACACACACACACACACACACACACACACAGAGTAGCACAAGAGTGCTTGGAGTAGCTCTCCTCATCTTTACCCAATAAATAGGGGAAAGTCTGAATGTCCAGCAGCAGGACAAGAAAAAAAATAGTGCGATGTATCCTTTTAATTAAATACTCTTCATCAATACACTTAAAATAAAATGTATATTAATTTGGAAAAGGTATTAAACCATTAGCTTAAGGAAGAAAATAGTTCCTATTATAAAATTCCACTTTTATGGTATTCAAAAACGCACAAGACTAGGATGTGGTGATAAAAATATGATCACTTAGTTTGGCTAGACTTGGCCTGAGAGATTTTCTAAGTAATGAAATGTTCTACATTTTGATTGTGATGGTTTGACACTTCAAAGCTCATTAAAACTAATATTTAAATTTCCTAAATCTCTCATGTTGCAAATTCTCATTCACAAAAAAAGAGTAGAATTAAAGCTATAAATATTGGATAAAGAAAATAATTCTTGAAAATTTTATTGTATTTTCTCTTTAAATTGATTTTCTCTGTGTGTTGGTGCATATGTGGGAGGTGTGGGGAGTGAGCGGAGGTGTGTGCATTCCAAGATGCGTGTTTGGAGGTCAGAGGACAACTTGTAAGAGTCGATTGTTTCCTTCTACCACATGGGTTCCAAGAATAGAACTGAAGTCATCAGGCTTGGTGATGGGTTCCTTCAAGTCTTAGCCATCTCACTGGCCTCAGGATTGTTTTTAACTAGTATATCTTCAGAAGGTGTTCTCTTCATAACATCTGTATGTGGGTAAACCTGAATATTTCTCATATGCTTTGAATGAAATAATGGAGTCAGCATTAGATACCATTCCCAGGATGCTAAGACAGGCCTCTCCTGAGAAAACCGTGTACCTAGCTCCTGACCCCCAAAGGAGCTGCACTGTCGGTTATGCAGGAGTCAGGTGCCTTCTGCTTCCTTCCTCTTTCCGTTGCTAGTTCTACCTCCTTCTAATTGCCGCTGCACAAATATTTGCAATGCAGACTAATTGGTCATGTGACTGCCTGTGTAACTCACCAGTGCCTATTCCTGCTCCAAAAGAGAGAGGAGTTTCATTTGGTTGTAAGTGTTGCATGACTCTGTGAGAAATAAATAGTTTCTGTACTATCTGGGAAGCCTTCTCTCATTATTTGAATGCCTAATCGTCTGTGGCTATTCCTGTCTTACATATTAAATATCCTCAGCTAAAACTTGAAGCTAAAAATCTATTATGTCTGACAAAATGTAGTTGTATTTTTTTTCAATATAAGAACAGGACTTGACTATTTATTCCTGCATGTGTGTTGTATGTAAACATAATAGATAAAACTTCTCAGCAGAAAATACAGGAAATGTAGTAATGAGAATGCTGGCATTGGTCTGTTTCCTTTTTATGCTCTCATAACATAATGAGCCCCAAAACAAATAGAATTAAAACTACCCATTCTTTTATTAAGTGGATTTTAAAATTTCCCTTAAATATTTAATTAAAAATCTATTAAGACATTCCAACTAGAAGTTGTGTCTTACCCTATAGTCTGACAGGGTTTAAAGTCAGGCAATTGTAGATGTAACCAACCATCTTATTAAATAAGAAACACAGAGCCAATGTAAAGATGAAAGCCCAAGAGGTCAGAGCTAAGAGTCTTACCACTTTCCGCCAGCTAGCCTCTCCCGCCAAGAGACCTCTCCGAAGAGGACTACTTCCTGTGTGTTCGCCTTTAAATAAGAGTTCTGTTCTGCCTTCTCATTGGTTGTAAACCCAACTATGTGACTGCCTCGTCACTGCCTGTCTGTACAGACCTCCAGGTCTTCTATGGTTGGTATTGAGATTAAGGGCGTGTGTCTCCAATGCTGGCTGTATCCTTGAACACACAGAGATCTACCTAGTTTTGCTTACCAAGTGCTGGGATTAAAGGCGTGTACCACCACCGCCCTGGCTTTCGCTATGGCTTGCTAATAGCTCTGACCTCTAGGCAACTTTATTTATTAACATACAAATAAAATCACATTTCAGCACAAATAAAATACCACTATAGGCAATCACCCTCTGTTGACCAGAATGGTAGCTCTGTTGAATGTAGCACTCACTCCTATGTGTGCACTACTCTACTGCATCTTACAGAATTAACCCCATGCAGAACTCTTGTTTTGCACCCCCAGAGAATGGGCACGTGTTCCCTCCACTGCACCCAAGTGAGATCCCATGTCCATGAAGTACAGAGGTGACTATTTGCAATTAACACCCGTTCTAGGAACAACTCTAATATTGAGCAAGGATAAAAATAAAAACAAGGGTTAATATTTTTTAAGCCCTTAGGAAGCAGCTGAATGTAGGAAAAGAAAAGGAAGGAAGAAGACTTGAGGGGAGAGTTATGAGAGGGGGAGTTCCATGGGGATGTGCTTAAAGTACATGATAGCGTTGAAAGAAAATGTCTATAAAACCCATCACTCTGTGCAGTGAATACACGCCATTATTTTTTTCATAAGGAAAATTCAGGAAGAGTTTATGCATAGGAAAATGAATAAAGGAACTTAGCAGTAGCAACAGGCTGGTAGGGCCCAGCACAAACCAGCATGATGCTGATGTCACTGCATAAAGCAAGAAAGGTCTCCAGGAAAAGGAGCGTTACTAATGGACTTTCAAAAGGAGCTAAAAATACCAGGGGTTACTGACTTTTGGCAAAGGAAAGTGACATGCAAATGAAATGTCCTTCCTCCATTCTGGGAGGGAGGAATGAGCAAATAGCGTGCCTTTTGTCCGAACGAGATGAGAGAAAATGTCATTCATTAGAATTGTCCCTATCCATATGGTAGTAAATGCATAAATTTTCATGTGGAAAATGAAGAATCTTTGAGTTGTACTAAATTAATACTACAAATCCAAAATGGAATGTCTTCAAGAAAATTTAACAAAACCAATGATTTTTCTCATTCATTCTTTGGTTCAAGCTCAAAGTCAGAGGGAAACTTTTAAAAAATATTACATCACAAATACTTATAGCTCCTGACCTTATAGTATTTGTCACCATCAATGATGACAAGCCACACTTTCTTTGCTGTAAGGAGCTGGGGCCCTTCCTCAAACCCAGTTTACAGCAGTGTTTTAAAACAGTTGGTAGTCTTGATGTTGGCAACTAAGGGAAGAAAAATAAATAGCAGATAAGCAGGTAGTTAAAAGGAGTGGCATTTCATCAAGTTATCAATCTGCTGTCTTCACCATAAAGTGGATATCTTCTCTTGAACACTGTGTATATTAACGTTTACTTCATCCAAACATTGAGAGTTTTGCTGTCCTTTTCCACTGCAGGTAGCATCTTATATGGATAAGATTCTGTAAGTGCTGGTACTGAAATCCACCCCCAACACTGAGAAAAAAAAAGAGTAAATTTCATAATTGCCCTTTGGTTTAAATATTGCCTTGTGCACTTCACATTCTAAATTTGCATTCTATCAGATTCAAAGCTGTCAGTGTGAGCACCTTGTTGAAAACTTTCAGATATTCTTGATATCTTCAAGGTAAATTTAGCACTCTTCGACAGCACAGACGAGGTCTCAGGATCACCTCTACATCTCTTCTAGCCTCCCCTGTTGACTTCTCCAGTTACTCATGCCTCTCCATGTCCCCTCCACATACCTCACATGCTCCCTAATTGATTCCCTTTCTCTGTATTACCAATGCAGTTCTATCTCCAACAACCCAAATAGAGAGAGA
>CABHPH010061672.1:0-12042 GCA_902168325.1 Peromyscus nudipes
CAGCCATGAGGAACAGGATGTAAAGTACCAGTAAGCCACGAGCCACGTGACAAGGTATAGATGAATAAAAATGGGTTAATTTAAGATATAAGAACAGCTAACAAGAAGCCTGAGCCATTAGGCCATACAGTTTGTAAATAATATAAGTCTCTGTGTGTTTGCTTGGGTCTGAGGGCCACGGGAGCCGGGCAGGAACAGGATAACATCAGCTACATGTGTCACCATGCTTGGCTGTGTCCTTGAACACACAGAGACTCTGCTTGTCATGTGATCAGATTAAGGGCGTGTATTACCACTGCCTGACTTTTGTTTATGGATAGCTATGACGTCTGATCTCCAGCCAAACTTTATTTATTAACATACAAATAAAATATCACCACATTTCAGCACAAATAAAATATCACCACAGAGCAGGATAAAGCATTTGTTGCCAAGCCTACAAACCTAAGTTTATTCCCTGGGACCTACATGTTGAAAAAGAAATGCAGCTACTAAAAGTTGTGCTCTCATCTCCAGGTGAGCATGATGGCAGGCACACATACACACAAGCACACATGCACACACACAAGCACACATGCATACACACAAGCACACATGCACACACACAAGCACACATGCAGGAACATGTACTTACATGCACATACATACACATACACACACACACAGACAAATAAATAATTGTACTAGGAACACTAATAATATTTCAAATCATAAATCAAATACCATGCTTTACTTGTTCTATTTTTTGCATTAGATGTGTTACTATATTTTGTTCTTTACCAAAGGAAAGCTGCTGAAAGTCTACTACATGAAGATCAGTATTTATAATATTCTATTTTTCTCTACAGTTTCTTCCAAGTACCCTCAGGAACATTGTTCTCAACTAAAAGCAGAGTTTCTGAGAGTCCCTCCTCAGGCATCTCCTGTGTTCTGACTCTGGGCTATCTCTGGGCTATCAGCACCACACTCAGTACTTTTTCAACTAAGTAACTAAAGTTTTCGACTTGACAAGCTGCTCTTTGTTACGTAGTCATCTCAAGTTTATCTCAAGCTCAATAGACCTTAAACACAACTCACAGTCTTCCTTCCTCAAATAGGTTCCGTCCTGGAACTCACTCTTTTATCAAGAAGATAAAAGAGCTGCTTCCTAGCTTCCAAAACATATGGGTAACGTTACACTAGATGTTTCCATCTCTCCATGGGTCTCTCTTCTCCCCACCCTGTAGCAGGGCCACAACAAGGCTGTAGTAGGTACTTATCGCTGAGAGAAAATACTGAACAACAAGGAATTTAAAGAAAGAAGAGTACTCTGGCTTACAGTTAAAGGAGTTACATTCCACCATGGCAAAAGCCACGGCAGCCAGAGCAAGAAGTCAGTTGCTCACCTTGGATTTGCAGTCAGGAGAGTAAGAATAAACAGGAAACGTGGCTAGGCGACAGTATTAAGGCTTGCTCCCCATTGCCTCATTTCCTCCAACAAGGCTCCCCAAATAGCAGCACAGGTGGGAATAGACCACGTGTTCAAAACATGAGCATATGGGGGACATTTTACATTCAAATCACTATAAAGACCTATGAGATGAGCACTGAATGATGGAAAAAAAAACAGAAACATATCAACACAATAAGGATTTTCAGTGATCTACCCACTATTTAAAGTATTGATCTATGTGATCTATTTAAAGTATTGATCAATAGTGTTACCAGAAAAATTGGGGTTCCCAATTTTAGCAGATCTTAGTCTTGTTAATTAAAAAAAAAACATTTAAGAAGGGACTCAGAAGAAAAAGCTCAAGTATAGCTTTGTCAGTATTTTAAAGAAAAACTCCAGAGCAGAAAGCTATAAATACGGCAACTACCCAAAGGAGAACAAAGGAAAAGAACAGGTTTCTGAAAAAGAAAAGTATATTATCCCATTAAAGGGTTAACTATTCACCTCTCTTTAGCACCAAAATCTGCTCTCTGCGGGAAGAATTCTTGAAAAGGTTGTTGACAGACCTTTCTAGATTCACTCTTCTTTTCTTCCTGGATTTTTTTTTTTAGATAGATCTCACTAGATAGCCCTGATTGTCTTGGAAGTCACTATGTAGACAAGGCTGGCCTTGAACTCACAGAGATCTGCCTGCCTCTGTCTCCTGAGTGCTGGGATTAAAGGCCTAAATTTTTGATATTTTAGAGTGTTAGATCTTCAGCCAAGGCTGGGGATAGATTCTAGTCTTTCAAGATAAGAGTAAATGGCTATGCCTTAATGGACTTCAACAGAGCCCTAATTGAAGCTGCAATGAAAGTTCCCCCTCATGGAGAAGATGGGCTGAACGCAGAGAATAGACTTAACCGATTTCAACCATGAAAATCCAATGATCCAGCTCAAAAGCTTTTCACAGGAAGGGATTAGAGTCTGGGCCAGCATTTCAGCAAAACCCACATGTAGCTCCTGGAAAAAAGTCAAGAGAAGCTAGAGCTTTTTCCATTTCTAGGCTCCAGTCAAGACATTGAAGGTAAAGGTATTGATGCTCTAGCTTTTCAGGGACTCGTATTCTAAACTAACTAGGCAGTTTCTGTCTCCTGTCCTCATCATGAGTACCCAAATTAATACCTATTATAATTATCGGTAAATCCTCAAGAAGTTAGGATATAGGAGTTTATTTCATTAATAACTAAAAATTCAATGAAAAATAAAAATTACTGGATTTAAATATGAGACAATTAACCATAAGAAATAGCATTTGCAAATTTAAGCAATGTCTAAAAATTTTCATTGTCAAATAAAATACCTTTGCCACCATGAGTTTTTCTTTGTAATTTTAGAATGGAGAAGCAGACATTAAATTGTCTCAACGTGTCACATCTACCCTCACTGAAGAAGACTGCTCACAGGGCCACACATTGTCCCTCATGGGGAAGAACGTGCTTGCTTTTTACACTTTCATTCTGAGACTGCACATTACTGGAGACTCATGTCATGCATTCTAGCCTTCAGAGGAAAGAATTGGAGATAATAGCCTTTTTCAATGATATGCTAAATACTACTCTTGAAAAGAAAGGAAGAAAATATTCAAATAATTTAAGTATTTGCTTTTCTGTTTCCCTTATCCAATTGATATAAATCCAGGGTTTATTGTGATAATAACAGTAATTATAAACTATTTACACATAGTTTTAACAAGTGTTACTATATGTGATACATCTATGTGATACATCGTTTTGTAAGCTATTTAGGAACTGGTAAAAGTACAGCAATACATCTAAAGCACACCAGTTTTCATGAGATCTTAAGACATTTTTGATTTTCAAAGAGAGGCAATGTCATTTTGGACAAGTTAACAAAAGGACTGATGAATGATTTCTCAATCCAGGCATTTAAAACATTGAGGTAGACTTGCTTTCCGTGGAACAGCTGGATTTAAATTCTCTAAGCTCATTTGGCACTCTGCCCAAGTTAATTGTTAGGCATGCTCATGTTGATGTGACTTGGCTTCCCTGCATATGTCATTTAGTTGAGGTACTGTCTGAACACATCCTTTCAGAGATTCTGCTTCATGGTATCCTGTCCTCTCCTTTCAGCTCAAAAAAGAAAGGCAAAATCTAAGGGAATGAAGAAAGAGTGAAAGCAGTCATGAGTTATGAAAGAGCAGATAAAGCTTTTTGTTGTTGTTGTAGTTGTTGGTTTTCCTGGCTTTAATTCTATCATGATGTTGTGTGACAGAATTTTTCTGGGGAGGCAACATACGCATAACTAGTCGCTCTAGATAAGTAGTCCATGTCAGACAAGTGCTGATACCACCAAAATTCGATTTGGTGAATCAAGAGTTTTATTAGGCTTGCTTACAGGAATGTGGGGGAAGGGTTACTTGAAGCACCAGAAGTTACTCAAAGGAAGCTACATCACCAAAGCCCACCCAGCATGGGTGACAGCTCACAAAACCTGGGAACCTGGGGCACACTGCACAGCTCGCATTCAGGCAGGAGAATGTCTTTTCCAGATAGAGCCTTTGGTACGAGCCTCTTCCAGGCATCTGGACTGGTCTCTGTTTTTGTCCAGACAATTGGATCGGTCTCTTGTTTTGTTTTTTCCAGGCTGCTGAACTGGTTTCTGCTTCTAACAGCCAGCTGTACTCAGAGAGTCTTCTTCACAATTTGGATTGTCTGAGGGTAACTCTCAGCAGTCTTTACTATTAATATATTCTTGGAAAGGATGGGACCTAATGATTCTGGTCTGTTTCTGGGAATTCATAAAGCTTTTTGATTTGTTTATTTTCTGTCATAATGAGTTCACTGAAGGATGAAATGTTTCAGTATTGAAGGAAAGTGCTAAACCACACATGGAGATATTAGTTTTGGTGTTAGATTGGTATATAAAATACATTTCATAGTGAAACTGCAAAATTGAATGTAAAGCTCTACAGTTTCCCTTCCCATTCTAACTGTATTCAAAGAACTTTATTGACAATATAGACTATGAAGTTTGTTTAATTTTTCTGTGTGATGTTATTTATTTGTAAGTGATGCTTATAATAAAGTTTATAAAACAAAAAATCCTTTTTTCTATTTATCAACTTATAATTTCTAAAGAAACACAGCTGACAAACCAATATTAAGTAAAGAGAATGCATTCTGTTTCCTGGAAACCATGGCTTCCTGAAGATGTAGGTGTGTAAGACTTCCTCCTTTGTCAGAGCAACACTGAAGGATTTACTCGAAATCCATTTGGTTCTTCACATGCTGTTACAACCATGATTTTCAGAAAACTAAGCTGTGAAGCAATGCCATTCAGCAAACTGGGAATTCAGTTCAGGAGCACACCAACCCTCAGGTTTTCAGCATGATTGCATTTATCTATATTTAAAATACAAAGGAATCAACATGCTGGAAAGTAATTGCTCTGTTGCCATAGGGGAAAAGATTAGGAAAACTGAGTTTGAGGGAGAAACTGCCTGGGTAGTAATCCCTTTTATTATCTCCTCTAAGCCACAGATGATTCTATCTAAAGCCTAACAAATAATTATGTCATGAACTATAAGGTCAAAGGACTTCAGCAAGATTGCTAAGAAGTCCCACTATCAGACACCGTCTGTGTTTCTAAGGTCACAATATCTCTCTTAAAAGTCTATGTTTGACAGCATTGAATGTAGCAGAGATGCTAATGTGCACAGCAGGAGAGAACAATTACAAAAACCATTCATTTACTAGGTGATCTCTAAGGCCTCTCCTAACTTTAAAATTCTATGCCTGTGTCTAAATTAGAGAGTCATTTTCACTTGAATTGACAAAGCTAATCGTGTGCTTTAATTAAGATATTCTTTTTTTTATTAAATGACTGTGTATCAGTGAAAGGCATTATGTTAATGAGAAATTCAAAATCCATCTGGAAAGCCAGAGGTCAGGGAGCAAAAAGAACTGTGACAAATGAGCAGATCGTGTGGACCAAGTTTGCTAGCAGAATGAGACTTGGGGTTTCTGCAGGAAGAATAGACAAATGCACAGACCAGGTGACACAGAAATAGGACTTGGTACAGAGAGATAGTGAACAGCAGAAGCCAACAGGTTTGGTGGAAAGGCAGACAAAGGAAGATGAGAGAATAGGAATCTCACTTTATCTTTCTCTTAGGGTCATTGGGTTTCTCCCATTGGTCTGAACGCAAGACCATCTGCCCCTAAATTTATGTCTTCCAAGAATTTGAAAATAATTGTAATCTACTTTCTTTGTGAGTTATCTTGAAAAATCATACTCAGAAACAACATAGATATTGTGAATAACTCAAAAGCACATCAAAAGAACTGGGCTCAGGTTAGCATGAGTGTGGGGATGCCCTGTGAAATCACCAGGTAGCAGTTAATAGTTTCTTAACTTTCAAGAAGAGTGTGACTCGTGTGACTCAACATCTCTGTGATACAAAGTAAAAAGCTATCTTAGTTACTTGCTGTAAAGTGACATCATGACCAAGGCAACTTAGAGAAGAAAGAGTTTAATGGAGTCAATGGTTTCAGAGGGCAAGTCCATGACCATCATGTGAGCAGGCAAATAGGTGTGACACCAGAACAGTAGCTGAGAGCTTACACCTGATCTACAAGCATGAAGCAGAAAACTAACTGGGAATGTCATGGGCTTCTGAAATCCCAAACCCAGGGTGACATTCTTTCCCCCAAAAGGCTGCACCTCCTAATCCTTCTCAAACAGTTACTGTACCTGGGGACCAAGAATTCAAACCTATGAGACCATGGAGATCAAACCATCACCAAAGGCTGTAGGATCATCTTACAAGTCAGATAAAACTCAGTTCCAGTAGCCATTTCTGACCAAAATGCCTCTTTCTGTCTCAGTATTCCTCCGTTTCTTTAATAATAGTAGCATGTTGCCTTTTGTAAACTCTTCATTTTCTTAAAGACAAGAGCTCTTGTAGTGCAGACTAGCTGTCTGCTTCCTTGTGTCACCCAGGATGATATTGAACTTTTGATTCTCTGGCCTCTACCCTATTGGTTGCTGGGATTATAGGCAAGCACAATTGCACATGTTTTTATGGAGTGTTTGGGATCAGACCCAAGGCCGTGTGAATGCTTGTTAAGCACTTACCCAGTTGAGCTACATTCTAAGCCAAATGTTTAACTTTCATCACCAATAATAATACTACATCTTTGAAGAAATTAACAATGAAGTAGAAGATATTTATAGTAGTATTATATAGGCTCTAAGAAAGGAGATGTTGTCACTGTTATGATAAAATATATGCACTAAAAATGCACTTGTTGAACACACATTCAGAGGCAGAAAGGAGAAAGAGATGAAGACAATGACCAGCTATAAGTAAAGCAAATGAGAAGTGTATGGAAAAGTTAAGTGTTTTTTCAAAAATATTAACCATTGAGTATATATGAATGAGCACGCTGTTCCTCACAGATATACAATGCGCACTTCCTCCTGTAGGTGCTGTTTTATAATAAAAGAAATTATTTTTTATGTTTAATTCTATCCAACCACTGGTAGAGCCATGTCTGAAGCCTAAGTACTAATAAACTCTAAACTGCGCTGATATCTAAGTCAATTTTCGTTAATGTTAAGTGGTCATGTCCTTTCGTTAGTGTTCTTATTGTTAATGAAAAATAGTATTTACAGTGTCTAAAGAATCTTTAGAAATATTTTACAGAACATCAAAACTCTTCAAAGGATTATCTAATCTATTCCAGAACAAAACTATGAAATAGTCGTTGATGCTGTAGCTACTTAAGATATGACAGTGAGATATTGGCTGAGTAAGTTGTCCCATGCTGGTAGGAGGATGCTGGAGCTAAGACGTGAATTCAGGAATTCATTCTCTATTTGTCACGCTGTTACTCTTGTGTCGTGCTGTTCTTTGTTGCCTCCATGATGAAAATAATGCTTTCAACCCTACATTGACCATCCCATACAACAAATGATGGACATACTAGAAAATAATTGAAAGAGAAATTATATACATATATACTTCAAGAAGAAAGAAGTATAAGAAATGAGAAAGAACTCAATTGGTAAAGTCAAGGTGATAAGAAAATCTACAAATGGGCACAGTTGTGGCTCTATAATAAAACACTTATACACCACGCATATAGTATAATTTGAGACCCAGCACTACAAAAGATAAAGCACAAGAAAATAAATGAAAAAAATATTAAAACCATGAGAAGTTAACACAAGGAAGATGAGGAAATGAAAAATAGATATTCTGTCTTTAAATGGCCCCTGTTGGCAATCAATATAAATGTTCTTAAAGATGTGATATTACCACAGAATTGCATGCATATGCATGTGTGTGTATGTGTCTGTGTCTGTGAGAGAGAGAGAGAGAGAGAGAGAGTTGTGCATGCCTGTGATTATGAGTACCTCTCCACTCACTTGTGCATGCACACATGGAGACCAGAGTTCAACTTCCAGTATCATTCTCTATTGTTCTCCACTGCTCTCCAGCAAATCTCCAGAAAACTCCTCTCTCCACATTCCCAGCACTGAGTCACAGGAGTGTCCTTCCGTGTCTTCCTTTTACATGGGTGCAAGGAATCCTTTCTCTAGACCAACATACATTATTACTGACAAGCACAGAACTATTCTCATTAATTTTTCTCAAACCTAATCTTCTTGTGATGAAACTAGTGTCCAGAAAGTACACTGTCTACTAGTCAGTGACAGAATCTGGAGTGCTGGGCTTTTCTTCACCCTCCCTGTCACATCTGCTCAATCACCATATTATTAAGAATCCACATTCCGGATAAAAAGTTAATGCTTTTACTCTTTCCTATTCTAATTCTTCATTGTAACTCATCTAGATTTGATACAATCTTTCAAGGTGAAAGAGTAGATGGTCATTGAAAGAAATAAGAGATAAACTTGCTCTTTCATTTTAGAAAATCCATGTTTACACCCCATGTCACAAGTCAACACTCTACTTACTCTTAGACCTCACCTGAAAACTTGATTCAGGGAGAGATGTAAATGGATGAATCTCTCCCTCACACCTGTTCCCAAATAACCAAACAGAGGCTTAATGTTAATTACAAACTGTTTGGCCTATGGCTCAGGCTTATTGCTAGCTAGCTCTTATATTTTAAATTAACCCATTTCTACTAATCTATATTTTGCCACATGGCTTGTGGCTTTACCTGAGTTCCATTACAGCTTGCTTCCCAGGCAGCGGCTCGAAGTTTCTCCTCTGACCCCGCCTTTCTTCTTCCTGTATCTCTCTTGGATTTCCCACCTGACTGTCTCCTACCTTGCCATAGGTCAAAGCAGCTTCTTTATTAACCAATGATAGCAACATGTATTCACAGTGTGCAGAAAGGCCATATCACAGCAGAGAAATTCTAAATTCAAATCTAGGCTAAGCTGTTGAATTGCGTGCTCCCATGGCACATCTGGCACCTCTATAATTACTTGTTCAGTGTCTGCTTCTCAAAATTAATTGCAAATACCATAAGGAATAGACTGTCTCTCTGTTGTGCCACTGATTCCCTGGTGTTTGGCAATAGCAAATGGTTAACAATTCATTAAGTGAAATTATGAGGTAAATCTTTCCAGTTTACCTACTTACTTTCGTAGCATGAAAGTCACTGGTGACAAATGCAAGAACAAGTCTGTAAGTATGAAAGGGATATAAAAACATTAGTAAGTATGGATTAAAGGTTATTTTCTGGATATTGTTTTGATATTAGTAGAGGTAAAAGAAGAAACTGGCATGACTAAAATGACAGTACCTTTGGTTTGTGACAAGAGCTGCATCTCTTGTAACCTTGAAAAGAGTAGGATCATCAAGGACTGAAATAATGCTCCTTAAATACCAAAGACACACACAGCTTTTCTATTTCTCAATTTCAGCAAAATGGGAATTGTAAAATCATTACCTATGATCACAGAACATTTAATGAATCTTACATGGATTCTAGTAGTCCAGAAAGCATTATGAAATCAAGGGTTATACCTAGGCCTAAGAGCTATATTCAAGGACAAACGTGCAGAATGTTTAATGAACAAAGGACATTGAAAACTCTCACAGATTCTCAGGCACTAATGTGCCAGAGAAATCCATAGAGTTTGGATTTGATCTGCTTTTCTCCCCTAGGAATTTCATATTGAAGTTGTCCCTGAGATTTCCCACAGCTAATCCTATCACAAGACTTAGGAGAATAGCAAAAGAGTATAATAGATCTTTCTTTTTACTTAAAATTCTTCCTAGGACAAAGAAAAGAGCTTTAAAATGTGGTTTCCATTATATATTATTCCTCTTTATTTGGAAACAATTTCTTTGTAGATCTTCTTCTTTCCCAAGTGAATTTTAACACATAACCAATAACCATTGCCCTTTTGCTCCAGCAAAGTAGTGTTGAATACAGATTAGTTTAAATCCCTCTGAAAGCAGAGCAGAAGAGGGTAATTTAAAAGAATAAAATGGTAACCTGCTTTGAATTTTTGCCACTCTGGGGACCTGGACTAGATAATCACTTATAACTGTCTAGTCACATGACAGATGCCCTGTCTCTCTTTTAAAAATGTTTCTTGAATTACAGATTGAATTAGTGTCTTAAAAGATTTCAGTTTTATTTAGTATTCAGTATCTTGAAGGAAAAGTTAAAATGAACTAGAATGTGCACAGTTGCTTCACTCAAAGGTTTTGCATAATGAATATATTTAACAATTAACATGGTGGAAAAGAGATGGATTGTTATAATTTAATAATGCATAGATGTTACAGTGAGGTTTCTGGTTGTTTTTCTACCATTCAGTATCTAGAATGGAAAAACAAAAAATAATGGTTTGGGAGAAAATTTAAAAATTCTTTGCTGAGGAGCAGGCCTTCAGTCAAAATTCAGGTTTCACATTTTCTGTCCACCCAGTACCTTTAGAATTTGTCT
The DNA here is from genome assembly GCA_902168325.1 of Peromyscus nudipes. Classification (NCBI taxonomy): domain Eukaryota; kingdom Metazoa; phylum Chordata; class Mammalia; order Rodentia; family Cricetidae; genus Peromyscus; species Peromyscus nudipes. The sequence goes on from CABHPH010061672.1 coordinate 10,375, forward strand.
CACTAAGTTTTCTTGACTTTCACTCACTAACATAAACTTTCTATATTTTCATGTGTGTTTATTTATTGAATAACATTTCAAATGTGTCATATGATATATAAACTCCCCATATACGATGCAATTATCAATCTCTAAAGTATTTTACTGTCAATGAAATTCCAATTCTTACAATATTTTAAGAAGACTTTAAATGTTTGTGTGTTTACATATATATATATACATATATATAAATTAAACTATAATTGCATAATTTTTCCTTCCCTTTCTTCCCTCCAAACCTTCTCATGCAGCTCCCTTAATCTCTCCCAAATTTATGATCTCTCTTCATTTATCTCTTTATTGGCTTTTCAAGACAAGGTTTCTTTGGCCTTGGCTGTCCTGGAACTGTCTCTCTCTCTCTGTAGACTAGACTGCTCTCAAACTCAGAGAGATCCTCCTGCCTGTGCCTCCCTAGTGCTAGGATTAAAAGCATAAACTATCAAAAACCTGGCTTTTTTTTTCCTGATATATATATACATACATATATGTATGTATACACATATATGTATGTATATATATAAATTGTTTGCTTGCATCTTTGGAAATTTCATGTAGACTACCTCAATACCGTATTTAATAACATCATATTACTTATAATTATGATTTGCAAATCCAATGAATAAAATATGAAGAAACATGTACAAATTGTAGCATCACTTAATTGCAAATAAAATATTTTAACACATAAGTTATGAAATTTAAATTTTAAGGCCGGGTTTTGGTGGCGCACGCCTTTAATCCCAGCACTCGGGAGGCAGAGCCAGGCGGATCTCTGTGAGTTCGAGGCCAGCCTGGGCTACCAAGTGAGCTCCAGGAAAGGCGCAAAGCTACACAGAGAAACCCTGTCTCGAAAAACCAAAAAAAAAAAATTTTAAAAGCTACTTAAGATACAGAATTCCTAACTGACTCCTGATAGTAATGATTCTTTACCACTGAGAATGTTGCAGAGTCTCTTCCTCTTACAGAAACAATCATTTCCAAGGTTGCATGCCTTAAAAAATGCAAAGCTTAATGAATGTGTATGTTAGCTTTTGAAAAAACACAGCTCACATTGCCTTTCTTATTGAATGCTGTCTGTGCCCAAAGCAAATGTTTTTCAAATCATGGTTTTCAAATGTCTTTGTATTCTTAGTAGCACCTGTCATTAGATAATTGTTTTGTTATGCAGTATGATTTCAAAATTATAGATATGTAAAGGGGCTAAAATGTTCTGTTGTGGGCTAATGAATGTATTATGTAAACAATTATTTTTACATGTGTGACAATCATGAAAAAAGTGTATACTGAGGCATAATAATAACCACAGCACTCAGAAGGCAATTGAAGGAATCACACGTTGAAAGCTATGATAGGGCATTCGATCCCATACTGGTCTGCCAGGCCCTCTGCCCAAGCAAAACTCACCTTTCAGATCGTTATGCTTTTTATTGGAATAAGCAAAAAACTGTTTCATTTTAACAGAGACATATGGTGGAGCATTGTCAGCTTTGGTTTGTGCAGGTATACCCATAATGGCCATAACTTCTAGCAAATGAGTGATTATAGAATCAGCTTTTTCTGAACTCAAAGCAGTTGCCCATTGAAATCCTGAATAAGTATTGATGGTGTGGTGTACATATTTCAATTTTC
>CABHPH010061678.1:0-27190 GCA_902168325.1 Peromyscus nudipes
AGAGAGAGAGAGAGAGAGAGAGAGAGAGAGAGAGAGAGAGAGAGAGAATTTTTCAGATTCCAATGTTTCTAAGAAGCTGCTTCCTTGAGTAATAAGGTAATTGCTTTTCAGAATCACAAATAAAATAAATACAAACTGTGTTAGAAAAACTAAAAGAGTTGAAAATGTTATTGATTTATAAAAAATTGTCCCTGAAGTTGAAATTGAGATTCCTAGTGATCACCAAACACACTGGACAGAGAGATTATTTACAGTTTTAACGAAAGAAAGGTTTGCTCACTTGGTGTTGAAGGAGCTCTTGTATTGAAAGATATTTGGCACCAATCAACATTTCACTGTTATTTCTCTCAGTTGTTCTTGATCAGACTGTAGATATATAAACTGTATGCATCACAATTGTTCTTGAAGCAGCTTGGCTATTAAACAGGCGTCAATCATACTATAGCCTCTAACATGGACAGATACTTCAATATTAAAACTTCTGAGAAAATTGGTTCAGGGAAAGTAGGTTATCAATATGCACAATATACTGAATAACAAAAACTCTGACAGTATTCACACCAAATAGATGACTATTTTAGCATTATGTTTTAGTAAATATGATCCTAGTAGGATAAGTGACTCATGCAAGGTCACCCTGCCAAAAAGCTACGATTAACATTCCTGACTCCCAATCTTATACTTCTCCAGTACGTATGCTTCATTTAGTCTCAACTTTAATTAGTGTATGAGCAAGTGATTTATTTTAGCCAACTTCCATACCTCCTGCAAAATATGTCTGTATTTTCCATGAGGTAAAACAGTGATCATTTTACTCATTGAACAAGTACAGGACTCCTTTACATTGCCAAGTTTATACATAGCAGATAAAGTGCAAAGGTGTGATCGTAGGGGCTGGAGTGTAGTAGGACAATTCTTTCCTGCCTGTCAGTTGCCAAATAACTACCCAGAGGCTTAATGTTACTGATAAGTGCTCAGTCAATAGCTCAGGCTTGTTTAGCTAATTCTTACACTTAAATTAACCCATATTTCTTATCTATGCTTCACCACATGGGTCACAGCTTGTTACCTCATTTTCCAAATGTCCTGCTTCCTGGGCATCTTGCTGGCGTCTCTTCTGACTCCACTCTTCATCCCAGTATCCTCAGTTTGATTGGTCAGCCTAACTTAATTCTGCCTTGCTATAGGCCAATCAGCTCTTTATTAGCCAATGAGAGTAATACATATTCACAATATACAGAAGGATTATTCCACAGCATTTCCCCTTTCTGTCTAATTAAAAGGAAAAGTTTTAATCTTAACATAGTATAACTATACATGAAAATATAGTTATTGAGTAAGAATTATAGTTACAATATCTAGTTTATTTGTATTTGACAAAATTAGAGGAAATATTTTATTATTTATCTTATCTTTATGATTCCAAAGTTTTGCACCTAATTTACCTTCTATCATAACTAAGGAAAACTCTAACTATATAGTTTTCAACTCTATCAAAGACCCCAGGAGGATGAAATATTAACTAATGACAGGGATATCAGGCTTCCTGGACAGTGACCCAAAGTTCCTCTATAATGTTAGGGTATCTAACTTTGGCCTACAGGCCTAGCATATCTGACAGACTTTCCTATGAAGCAGGGAATTTTGAAGGACTATCCTACCTTGTCTTGGCAAAGTTTGGCATCATCTTTTTTGCATCCTCCTGGTGCAGTTTGGACAGTAACTGTCAGCAATTGAGGCAAGGGCAGTTTCTTTGCTCACATGACTAGCTTTTGCCATAAAGAAAGCAAACTCTATATAGAGTTTCTTTGATCCCCATCATCTTTTCTGAAGTAGATTGGTGCTGCCAGGAGCAGACATGACTCACTGTCACGAAAAGCCCTAGGTTATTAGACATATTAAATGCCATATTCTGTAGGTCTTTGAAGTGTTTGAAGACCATCTGTATATTTAAATGTATCTGTGTATGACCTTGAAAACATATCTAACATGACTATAAGTTTGACTATTATAGAAGACTATTAATCTATATCTTTAATTATATATTACATTTTTAATTTTTTGCATTTTTTCTGTGTATTTTTTATCAAGAAAAATTTTTTATTCATTTTACATACCAAAGATCCTCCTCTTCTCTCCTCCTGCCCCTCCAGCCTCTCCCTGCCAACCCACGCCCCCCATTCCCTCCTACAAGAAGGTAAGGCCTCCCATGGGGAGGTACATTTAGTACAGGCAGGTCCAAGACCCTCCCCTTCCTCAAGGCTTTATGAAGTGTTCTATCATAGAAGTAGACTCCAAAAGGCTTGTTCATGCACCAGGGATGGATTCTGATCCTATGCCAGGGGGCCCCTTAAGCAGATCGTGCTACACAACTATCTTGCTATGCAGAGGGACCACTCCAGTCCCATGCAGGCTCCACAGCTGTTGATTTAAATTTTGAAGTCAAGATGTTTTTAAAATATATAGGTTGGTTTAATCCAGCAGTTTCCATAATCCAATTTCTCTTAGCAGCCAAAAAATTTAAAGACAATACAATAACATACAGGATCTAGACTCTGTATATTTCCCATCTTTACATGGCTTATTTCTTTTATATTACTTTACAGCCTTTTAAATGATTTTATTTTTTATTTTAAAACTATATTTTAAAATCTAAGACTGCATATACCCTTTATCTTCTCTCTCAAGCCTGTTTGTATTTTTCAAACACATTGTGATCTGTTTAGAGGCTCTTTTTTGTATGAATCTGTTCTTACTGTGTATCTGTAACCTTTTCTGTCTACATGAGCAAAAACAAAAAACACCTGCTGTGTAACTTAACTCATGGCATACTGGCAGCTGCCTTATTCCACTCTGTTCTCTGACAGGGTAGTCTTAGAGCAGAGGTATGTTTACTGCCAGCTCTGGGAGCCATGTTTACTGCCCCAACTATGGGAAGTTTCTGGGTCCATGCTGCCACCAAGCAGCATGTTACCTTTACCTGCAGCTCACAAACAAAAGAGCCACCCATTTTTGCCACCAGCCCTGAGCCAGGAAGCCATCTCTTCTTGCCTCCAGCAAACAGAGCCCACCTGAGAAAATGCAGGTACCAAGAACGACTCTATTCTTATGTGTCTAGATCCTTTTTTAAGCTTTGCCACATTTTATGCAGAAATTTAGGCCTCATGTTGGGTGCCATATGTAGTTGGACATTTCTCTCCCACCCACCAGTTCCCAAATAACTACTCAGAGGCTTAATATTATTTATAAATGCTCAATCAATAGGTCAGGCTTGTTACTACCTAACTCTTACACTTAAATTAACCCATATTCTTATCTATGCTTTACCACATGGCTCATGGCTTATTACCTCATTTTCTATATGTCCTGCTTCTTGGGTGGCTGGCTGGTGTCTCTTCTGACTCTGCTCTTCTTCTTCCCAGTATCCTCAGTTTGATTGTCCCGCCTAACTTTATTCTGCCTTGCTATAGGCCAATCAGATTTTTTATTAACCAATGAGAGTATTACATATTCACATTATACAGAAGGATTATTCCACAGCACTGGAGAGACGCTCAGTGCTGAAGAACATTCTCTGCCATTGTAGATGATGCAAGTTTGGTTCCCAGTGTCCACATGACAGCCTTAGGACCAGTCATCCTTAACTCTGATTCTAGGGGATCATCCAGCACCCTCTTCAAAAGTTGGCAAGCACCAGACACAATGTAGTAAAAACACTTATACTCATAAAATAAAAATAAATATATCATTAAGATAGAAGATTATAGTCTCCCACTTAGACCATTCAGGAGCCTCCTATTATATCTACTTACATCATATCGCTGACCCCTTTTAAAACATCCTCCATTCAGCACCAGGGAAATTTGGGGGGAAGCTATGCACAAGGTTGATTTTTTTCTTCTAACACCTACCTTTTTCCCACATGGAAACCTGAGTGTATGCCATGATGCAATGACTTCTCAGTACAATTGGTCTATGAGGCCCATTCAATCTTTTCTCTCCAGCTTTCTCTCACATGGCATGCCCTAAATATTACTCAAAACAAGAAACCATATTTCATTTTCTTGAACATGTAAGGTCACAAATGTCTTACCCTCCGCTGGTGACATTGTTCTTATGTCTCTTCAGCTACTTCAATTACAGATAGCTACCAATGTATGTTTAATTATCACCCCCTCCATTATCCTATAGACAAGGTTAGAGCTCATATTATTACCTCTCAATACAGCTCACATCTTCATTGCAACAACTGAGATAATGACTTATCTGTATTCTGACCATGTGACTGAAAGTGTATTGTCACTTAATGGCAATATAAACATGGCGACATGGGACACTCAGTGACAATGCCGTATAGAACACCAGTTGGAAACAGGTGACCTGAGAAAATACCAGAGAATTCTATTAAAGTTTCCATTTAGGTACCAGATTAGAGTTTACAGTCTGAATGGGTGTGAATCTATTTTCTAAGACTTTCTAAGTAGTTTGTACAAAACTCTGGACATGACATGTTGCTCTGTGACCTAGAATACGTAATATTCCCTTGTTGAATATGTGCACTCCACCACTACTCCTCAAGGTTCTTTGTGTTAGAAGTTCTGGGTCCTAGGTTGGGGCTAGGAAGAATGAAAATGCTTCTATGAGTGAGCAGAGCACCATAAAGAGTCTTTCTCTGAGATTTAAAATATACATTTATTTATTTGTTTATTTATTTATTTAGTGAGAGGTGGGGTATATGCATACTGTGGCATATATGTGGAGTTAAGAGGACAACTTTTAGGAGTTGGTCCTCTATTTCTACCGTGTGGGCTCCAGGGAACAAACTGAGGTCCCAGCCTTAGCAGCAATCATCTTTCCCCACTGAACCATAAAATTTCTCCTGAACCTAAAGATTTGTTTACCACCTGGTCATGTGGAACTTCTCATTTCTGTGTGCCAGGAGACAATATAAGATGTTATCTACATGGATAGGGGTAATTAACCAGATTCATCATGAAGAATGACTTTTCTGCTTCCACGTGTTTAGCAAGAAACATGCGTGGAGCTTGAAAGACACAGGGCACTTCTTGGTACTGCCATGGCTAGAAAGCAGTAGAAGAACATTGACAGCAACCATATGTTGACAAAGGTCAGAGGCCCCAAGAAGTACAACATGGGCCCTACAAACCAACTCACCAACTGGTGGTTTTTCTGCTGAGAACAAGTAGATTTCAAGGAAAACTTGTCCTGGGGCAAATTCAGGTAGCAAGCCTTCTTTCCCAAAGATTACATTGAAAACAATATTGTATCTAACTCACACTAAACTTAAAAAATTTATAGTATTGTTTTCTTCATTCTACATATTTAAATGTCTATTTCATTAAAACAAGACTCCCCCCCAAAGATGGGGCTCTGGGCTCACCCAGGAATGATGTAAGTTCCTGTGCACTTGGATTTTAAGTTGTTGCCCAGAGCCCTGTCTTGTAAAGGGCAGTGAAGGCACCCTGCCCTCAGTGGGAATCTGTGTTCAATCAGGCAATATTCCTTAGGAGACACACAAGTGGCACGTGCCCATTGTCCTCGACCTAGTCTCGTAATTACCAACTATTAGCCACTGGAACAAATCTGTCCACACTCAATCATTTATTGATTTCCACACAGCTGCTTTTTGTCTATCACAAATCTCATGACAGAATGTATGATCCACAAGTCTAGAATATTTGCTCTCTGGCTCTACATAGAAAAAAAAATTTAATGAGTCTGATCCTAGTCTAGCCCTCTCCCTTTATAAATGATAAGATTTGGAGTATTTTCCTGTGCTTTTTGTCTTTTTATCTAAACCTTAGACTCAAGTTAACTAACCAAGTTGAAGCCACAGTCACTTCTTACTAGAGTGACTGCAAATTAGGAACACAGTTGTGACATGAGAATCCACATAACAGATTTAAACAGAATTAAATAAACAGAATTAAATCATGGCACAGGAGCTCCAACCTTATGTCAACTGCATTCTTATCTCACATGTAATGTTTCTGAGTTTTGATGTAGAGCTTGCTTACCATGTGACTTTGTTTAGCTAAAAAATTAAAATAGCATATGATTTTGGCAGAAATAACTAAAAGTGTATTTCACAACTGTGAATATTTTTTGCCCTTGGTAAATGTTTCTCTTGCTGCACTGACAGGGTTATATATGCTCTAGTATTATAAATAATACTGTAAAATGCGTATCAAATACATAATAAAGTATTATAAAATAATATAAGGTTATATATGCTCTAGTATTATAAATAATACTGTAAAATACATATCAAATACATAATAAAGTATTATAAAATAATATAAGATCATTTAGAACTATATTGCCACAACACATTTTGAAGGCAGCTAAAGAAATCATTTGGCCCATATCTACGCTGCAGCCACAGGTTATTGAGCAATAAAATATGGCTAGTCCAAACTGAGACAGATTTTGCATACTGGATTTCTAAAACACTATGAAAAAAATAAAAGGGAACTTTATTAATAATAATTTTAAAAATAATATTTAACATTGAAATGATAGGTATAATACATTAAATAAAATATGCCATTATTTTTATTCTTTCTTCTTACTTTTTTTTGAGACAAAGTATAGCCCTGGCTAGCCTAGAACTTGCTGTGAAAACCAGGCAAGATACAAACTCACAGAATCTATCTGCTTCTGCTTCCTGAGTGCAGGAAAAGGCATACATCACTATGCTCAGCTGTTATTTTTTGATGTGGCTACAAGACATTTTAAGATGGTCGATGTAGCTTGCATTTAATCTCTGTTGGATGGTTTCCATTGGAAAAAGTTCAAAACTCACATTGAAGGCCCACCCAGTTGTTTTGGAATAATCTTTTTGTACACTGTAAAGATGTGTCACCCTGGCTGGTTTAATAAAAAATCTGAACGGCCAATAGCTATGCAGAATTTCCAGCACAGGACACTGGGAAGAGGAAAGGCAGAGTTACTAGACAGATGGAGAGGAAGCAGCATGGGCAGTACAGAGTAAAAGTAATCAAGCCACATAATCAAAGCACATAGATCAAAAGATATGGGTTAACATAAGTTATAAGAGCTAATTAGAAACAAGCCTAAGCTATCAGCTGAGCTTTCATAATTAAATAATGTCTCCATGTCATTATTGGGGAGCTGACAGTCTGATCAAAAGGTCCAATTGTACCCAGTCATATAGGAACACTGATATACACTTGTCAAAAATGTTATCATACTCCACTGCTGATGGACTTCACTTGACATCATATCCTCAGTAACACTGTTCAAATAACAGGATGGTCCAGAATGCCAGCATCAGCTCATTAAGCAACAGGAGATAAGGGAGCCTGTGTCTCACAACTAGGGGCCTGATCATCAACTATTCTTTCAAAATATCTTGAAACAGCCCCACCAATTTAGTAGACAGTCCATCCTCAAACATCCAACAGAGGAACAAGGCCCAAAAATGCTCCTTTAACCTGGTACAATCTGTGGGAAGTTCATGAAGCAGAGACTGCTGTGCAAACAGTCTTCAGGAAGTACCACACGACAATGTATGATCTCTTTCTAACTCAACAGGGATTGCAGAACCAGTCACAAGGAGACATGACAAACACTTGTGGAGCACTGCAGAGGATCTCACAGTCCTCTGAGGAAGAGAAGGAAGAGTGGGGCCTTGGTCCCTGAAGCGGTAAGTCTCCAGCCTGACATTCTAATCTGCCTGGAAAGTACCCTGATTGGAACTGTCTTAGAGAGCATTGTCTTTTCTGTGAAACTGTCATTGCATCGTGAGTACGTTGGCACTATTTTCTTCATGATTTGTCCTCTCTTGATACCAGATTTGAGTTGTAAAAATGGAAATATATTTACTTTCTGCTCTTCTTGAGTTCATCCATTTCAGATCGATTTCTGAGATATCCTGGGACACTGACCACTTTCAAGTTGTAGAAAGTTCTTCTAAAAAGAAAAAAGAGAGAGAGAAAGAGAGAGAGAGAGGGAGGGAGGGAGGGAGGGAGGGAGGAAGGAAGGAAGGAAGGAAGGAAGGAAGGAAGGAAGGAAGGAAGGAAGGAAGGAAGGAAAAGGAAGGAAGGAAGGAAGGAAGGAAGGAAGGAAGGAAGGAAATTTAGAATGAGAATGTACTTGTCTAATCAGTTAGCTATCTGGTACCATCACTCTCTAAGCAGAACCACCACTGACTGCTGACCAGACAGTGGTAGTCACTGAGGTAGCTGCCTTAAGTCTTCTTCAGCTACACCCCACTCACCATCTATATCTAACTTTCTTGAGATAAAATAAAAATTTAAAGATATCTCTATAAATCTTGTCAAGCAGAAATGATTTTAGATGTTTGATTATAATGGCGATCAATTCAAGGTGACTCACAGAGCTTGGGCCTTGTTTTAAGGAAATGTCGTTTGGTAAATTGTGACCACACATGAGCCACTTGATTTCATAATAAAATGCCTCTGTGATTACCAAGGCAACATTATCCATTTGGGTACTGGGTGAGAATCCAGACAAGTGCACAGCAAAAGCTCAACGCATCATCAGCTTCCACACGGAACATAAATTGCACTAATACAGAAAAGCACTGAATTCTCAGGCCAGATGTTTATCATCAGATTAGAATGTGGTGACTTGGGATAAGGATATGTGGCAGGATTTGTGCTGAGGTTTACGTTTACATTAGAGGGCTGGGGGAAAAAAAGATTGTTCATAAAATGATAGCCCAGGAATCATTGCCAAAGGCAGCCTTTGGTGTAAGTTGGAGAGAATCTACCACCTTGACCCATCCACTGAAATGCTGTTCCACTGACTGGAGCTTCCCTGGCCAGAAACTGAATGACACAGTACAAAGGGGCTACCATCCCATCAGTGTTGCCGGCCTAACTGGGCTAATGTGGTCAGTGGACATAGGCCTTCTTCCACCTGGTGACGAGAGGGCCACCTGAGCACGTGGGGCTTTAGCTTTCAGGTTTGTGCTTCTTGGGTTTTCATCTTCCTTAGGCTGTCGGATTTCCTATTTTCCGGGATCTTCATCCCTGCTGATGACACAGTGTGGATTTCCCGAGTCCTGATTTCCTGGACCTTCATCCCTGCTGATGATGCAGTGGTTCTTTTGCTTTCCTCTGGTTTTCAGCTTTGAAGAAATAATGACTTTTAGGGCTTGAAATTTAGTCAGTAATAGAACATTTTCCTAATATGCACAAGGCTCTGGCTTCTGTACTGTGCTACACAAACACACAGAAAATGAAACAACAACTTTGTTGCTACAGATTCTTCATCTGCGGACAGTGTGCTGAACCATCTATATTATCCAAGAATGCATTCACATCCTCTACTTTTGAGAACAGATGGGGCCATATATAAAGATGCCAGGGAACAAATGTTTATGCAGAACATTTTTCTGGACTGGAGACAAAACAAGGTTTGAAATAATTACTTACATCCATCGAAAGTTACTGGAGGACTATTTAAAGATTTTAATGTGTTTGAAGTTATAATCACAGGACAAAATCATTGACGTTTCCAATGGTTTGGCAAGTCAGTAGTTGACAATTCACCACTGTAATCACTTACTCCTCCACTTTTTCCACTTCCCCTCACCGTTAGCCACCCACTCCTGACCACATAGACAGTCTATGTGAAGTCTAGAATTCACAAATGAAAGAAAACATGGGATGTTATCTCCAATTGCGCCTATTTTCCTTTGAATAACACCTTCATTCTTCTTTATGGCTGGAAAAAAACCATTTATGAATATATACAACACTTCCTATATCAATTTTTCTGTTAGTAGACACCTAAGCTGGTTCTATGACTCAGCTATTGAGAAAATGGTGCAATAAACTGTTCAGGGATATTTATACACTCTGTGAAGGTGTATTGCTGTTATTGGTGTAATAAAAAGTTGACTGGCCAATAGTTAGCAAGATGAGATTTCTGGGCAGAGAGGAAGACAGGATGAGGAATCTAGGCATGTGGGAGACTCCAGGAGACACAGAAGAAACAAGATGGGTGGTATGTGACAGAACATAGATTAACAGAAATTGGTTAATTCAAGTTATAAGAGTTAGTTAAAAATAAGCCTAAGCTAAGGCCAAGCTTTCATAATTAATAATTAATCTCCATGTTGTTATTTGGGAGCTGACTGGTGGGACAGAGAAAGACTCATTACAGTAGACACAGATGTGAATTATCTTTGTGATACATTGGCTAGAAATCTAAGAGTCTCACTTAGCTTCGGCCACCACAGCCAGGATTGACCCATGGGCTCTCTGCCCATGGAAGCATGTAGAGTTCTTGGATCTGCTCAGCTCCCAGCTCTGTCACGAGTATCCTGAGGTGCTTGTGTGCATGAGGGGGAAGCTGGAAGCCTTTGTCTGGCAGTTAGTTCCCACTAATCTTAACTGAGCTGCATACTTCAGTACTTCAGTTCCTGGACCTCACTGACATCCAGTCCTTGTTCTTCCAGCTAACTGTTCCTGAATGGCGTGTATGTGTGCATGTGTGTGTTTGTGCATGTGTGCGTGCACATGCGTGCATGCATGTGATGATCTCTAAAGATGTCAGGAGTGGTGCAGCTAGGTACATTTCCTGGAATATCTGCTTGCAACCTGAAGAGCTGCCTTAGTCTTTGAAGCACCTCCACTCAGGTAAAACTATTCTCTTGATGACCACAGAAAGAAATTTCAGTACAATCCAGTATGGATCATAGTTAGAGTTTATTAAAAGATCATGAGCTGTAAAAGGAAGAGGTGCTTGGGAGTAAAGTATGACACACACACCCTTTTGTGTATTTTTAATTGTATTTATATTGTTGCTAATGAGTTACAGGATTCCTTACATATTTTAGATACTAGCCCTTTATTGGATTTTAGGTTTACAAATATTTTCTTCCAATCTGAAGCTGCTTTAGGGTCACTTTTTTTTAAAACACATGTAAGTAATGCATTTTTAGTGTCATACATATGTCATTATATTTTGAGCTTATTTGTTTCCCACTGTCCTTCCTTATCCCTCTTCCCAAATTTTTCTGGTCCCCTCCATCTGTTTTGATGTCACATGTATTCTATTAACCTTTATTACCCATCACCTCCCCTTTATATGTCTTCCTCTCCTTTCACAGTCTTAGCATCTTGAAAATTGGAGGCTGTCATTTGTATGCACAGAGAAAAGGGGGATGATGAGTTGAATTTGTGTACTCTTGTCTTTCCTATTGCTCATGTTGGTGTTGAGTCTGTAGTAGGTTCATGTCCCATGTCTACCAAAGCAGTCTTTACTTTAAAAGCATCCCTTATTTGTGTAGCAGGAGCCTCTCCAGGCCATATTTAGCTTTGCAGTGTCTTCGGACAGGTTCCATCTCCTGCCCAGCTTGCACTCAAAGAGAAGTTAAGAGTTCGAGGAAGTGAGCTGTCCCTGGCATGCTTTGGAGGTGTGAGAAGCAGCCATGACATTGAGATCTGTACAGGGAGAAGACCTGCCTTTGTACTTTGGGTCCTCCTAAGTATTAGTCACTGTGCTGGAGTAACACAGCTGTGGATGTCAAGCAGTCTGAGGGAGCTCCAGAGTTCTGGAGCTCTACAGCAATGGCGGGCAGATAAATGGTTCCAGAAGTGGCCTCACCTACTGACCACAGGCTCAGAGCTACCAAACGCCAGGGTTATTCTGAGTTCACACAGTGTGCTCCTAACCACTAAGGGCATACTTACCTTTCCCTGAAAAATTGTCTCCTTCATCTCTCTACACTAGGGAGCCTCCTGAGTGAAGCCATGTTTGGCTTGGCTTAAGTGTGCCACTCATTTTTTCTTCTGCATTTTTGGGCATCCTTTATGAATTTTTGAAGCTCTCTTTCCTTTCTTTCTTTGGAATAGTCTTTATTTTTCTTATTCTGACTCTTTTCTACCAACAAGTCACCCAAAGGAAGCATTGGTCCACCTCTTACCTGAGAGTTTGCCTTTGCAGCTTGTAGATGTCTACCTTGCTGTCCAGAAGCATTTGGTTTGATTAACTAATTCCACTCACTTAATTTTCCTTTTGTTAATATGTACTTTTGGTGTCATAGCTTAAAACCTCACTGGCAAGGTCAATGTCAAGAAAATTTGTATTCTTGTGGGTTTTATGATTTCAGGTCTCATTTTAATATGTTTTGAGTATATTTATTCTCTTCATTTTATTTTATGTGTTTGACTGTTTAGCCTGCATATACTTTTGTGTATCATGTATAGAGTGCCCATGGTGGCTAGAGAGGGTCTCAGATTCCATGGGGCTGGAGTTATAGACAGTTGTGAGCTATTATGTGGAGGGGTGGGAATCGAACCGAGGTTCTTCCAAGAACAGAAAGTGATCTTAATCACTGAGCCATCTCTCTAGCCCAGAGCTGATCTTTTATATGATGTGAATCAAGAGTCCAATATCATACTTTTGTTGATTGATATTCAATTTTCCAATTTAGTGAAAAGACTACACTTTCCCTAATGTAGATTCCAGGCACCTTTGTTGAAAATTAGTTGACCATATATGCTGAGTTCTTTCTAGAGTTCTCTTAATCAAAAATTGTATCTATAACAAAACAAAGCAAAAACAAACAAAAACCATCATTTAGGGATTGGGGATCTGGCTGAATGTTAGAGTATGCCTTAGCAAGCTCGGGGTCCTATCTTCAGTCCCTAATATTGCAAAACAAATAAAAAACCAACCCCAGTCATGGAGATGGTATGATCTTCATTACAGTAAAAGAGATATCAGGTTCCAGATTCAATGCAATATGTGAGAATCATGTGGTTTCAGCTGTTTTGAGATTGGGCACACCTTTTCTGTGTTACAAAGATTACTGCATTCAGTGGTTCATAAGCAGCTGAAATTGTGAATTAGCTCATTAATATTTATTGCTAATCACTTCTTAAACACCTGCTTTGTGCCAGGCTTTCTACTAGCTTTTGAACTATTAATTAATATATTGTGCTGTGTCAGAACATCACCCTATCTGCTTTAAAATACCCTGGTCATTGTAAATGCTGAATGATCAGAAGCTAATCATTGGTTTTAGTAATTGGTTCTTGGGTTCTCAGGCTGTAGAAAGACAGATGTAATTAATCTTGGTGGTCCCACCATTTATTCTGAAGTCACGATATCCTTACTATAATAGTGTTGAAATGCAACAGTAAAAGTGAATCCAGAAAAAGGGCAGATGCTGAGATGTGATCCAATCACAGACTTCCAGGGCAGGTGTTGCTGGCTCAGGAGATCCTCCATCCTAACAGACATGTGAGTCTGAAGGCCAGTTTGAAATTAAACACAGCAGGAGTCCTGACAGAGGCAGCCATGGCAGGACAGCACAGCCATGGTGTTTAGCTATAGAAGGTTATTTCTCAGACTCTCAGGTGGATGGTTCTTGACGGTTTCATGCTTAAGACATAACGAGCTCAAAGTCTGAATCTTTAGCTATTTGTTCTTATGCAAGTTATTTTAAAAAGTAAAAAGGTTTGTTGTATAAATTGTCATAATAAAAACTGTGTGGTGATGCTTCCCATCTATGCCACTCTCTGGTGTTAGCTGCCAATTGCATGGTGATACTCACTGTCTGCCCCACTCCCTGGTGCTAACCCCGGGCTTCCACTTCATATGAGGTGGTGCCCCCATAGAATTCTTTTCTTCTTTTCAAGATTCAGGTGTTTTCCTCAACCATATATATCATGGATTTGCGGATTTGAAAAGCTCAGAGCAGTTATAACATGCCCTCCTCCTGCTCCTCTAGAACATTGCTTTTATACAACTTCTTTTTAAAGAGACAGCTCTCCCTTACATTGCATTTCTGTCTCTGCTCTTTCCAGGGGTATTTCTCAGAAATCTAGAGGACAACATTAATTCTGACCATCCTTCGAGACAGAGTAAATTTTGGCTTTGTTGCCCCATTAGGTTTTATAATCACCTACTGAAATTTGTTTAAATCAAAATGATACAGCTATATTTAGCATAACATGATAATTAAAGAAAGAAAATATCATTAGTTTTGGACAATCAGAAGACAAGATTCCATTAAAGTAAAAAGATATGTAGTAAGAATACATAAGGAAGCAACAATAATAAATAAGCAAGTCTGCTGAGTACTGGGAGTCAGAACTAAGGGGCGCATTAAGGTACTACAGTGGAGTCCATCTGAAGGGCATATAGGAAGAAGTTCTCTTGTCTATCAAGCCCTGGAAAGCAAGTCACTAACTCAGGAATGATAGGTTACACTGTTTCGTTAACAGGACAAACCTTCTAAGGGATGCAGGTAACGTTAATTATTCATTATATTTTTTCTCTATTTCCTCTCTGCACACCAACTTCTTTTCTTTCTGTTGACAGAGGTTTCACCTTGTTGACAAAACATTTTATTTTATTTTCAAAGACAGTAAATAAAATATCCTCATCAAAGTGTTCAATGTAGTTGAATATATTCAGACATTATAATTTTTAAAAAGGTAAGCCAAGCTAGTGATCAGAAACCATTAATACCTTGAAGAAAAACAAATACCATGTTTGCTCAGCAAATGAAAAGAAACAGCATTTTAAAATGGGTGGAAAGCCTAGGATTTGGTCTTGACAGTGAAATTTTGGGTATGACACTAAAAGAACATATAATAAAAGCAAAGTCAATTCAGTGAGATTCATCAGCCCAAATACTGCTATACAGCAAGATAAATAATCCAGAGGCAAAGATAAACATCCAGGTAAGGGGCAGCAGACGAAGCCGCTGCTAGCTGAAGGAACTCGATGCTTGAGTGCAGGATTACCAATGCTGTCCTTAGCACATACTTAGCAAACCCCCACCTGATTCCAAGAGTCATAGCTTTAGTATTTCTAGTCATAATACCAGCTAATGGCACACTGTTGCAGACTTTTGTGACCAGCCTAGGCCAAACAGTGCCACAAGGCAGCACACTGGATTCTATGTACCCAGCAACTCTTGTACAATAGAAAATTCATCTTTAATTCCTCTTATCAGAGACTTGAAGTTCTGAGACTGAACAGCTCCTGTCCACACCACCAGAAACAAGAGCATCTTGCAAAACCACTCCCATTTTTTCAACTAATTTTACCAATTCTTATGACGCTGTAAGACCGATAGGACTTGGATTTGTTGACGAGGAGTCTTTCCTCAAGTTTCTTAGAACCCCATTTGGTTCCAGAATAAACACCCTGCATTAAGATTGGTGGGCAGCATAGTAATATTGGCTGCACGTTCTGGGAAAGATAATGTCTGTTCACCTGCCTCTTGAAACTCCGCATATGCACACATCACAATAAGCAAACAACCAAGTCGCCAAGTGTCGCCTTTGTTTTCCTGCCCCTAGAGTTCTCATATCTCTGAGTCCAGTGAATCCAGCTGGAGTCCTAGAACCCATTGACCTAGCACACATACGACAAAGATGACCTGTGCTGACCACTGCTGGCACCTCTAACACCAGAGGATAGAGGCTGCTGATCAGAGTCTGTTGGAGGCTCCCATGATGTGGGAGGCCTGCCTCCTGCAACCTAGCTTCATAGTGGGGCAGGCACAGCACTCTGGAGTGAGGTGGTTTGTACACTCCTTCATGAATCTCTGGGGCCGAGTGAGGAGGCAAGAGAGCTTCATTAGACTGCCAAAGCCTTTAGACGGTATAATCATTGTTGAAAATGCAATTAAATAATTTTCAAGGAAAGTATTATCCTGACAAGCATTGAGTCTCTATGGAAGTCTGTGAAGCTGGATGATAACTCTGGTGATTCAATTAATATATATTCCCCATAACTCTTTGATCATGTTCACTTTTGTGGCATGGATTAAATGTTCCAGTTTAGGGATTTATTTTTCCAGGATGTTTCCCTTGACTCTAGCTATATATAATGGGAAAGATAGAGCTACCAAGTATAGGTATAATGTGACAGTTCTTCATTAGCCAATTATGCATTCTCCATGAAAATGTCCAGAAAAGCTATTCTGCCACATACATAAGAAAGCATCCACAGAATGAGAAGACAGAAAGAGATGGTGAAGGCACTGAATCCTGGGAGCCTTGGGATTGGACGATACTGTTCCACAAACCACACTATTTCCACATCTGTATTGTAGGAAACCAGCTGTAGACATAGCTCTGTCTACATTGCCACCATCATCTTACATTCAACATTGTAGCTGCCTATTGGTTTCATCTTGCCACCACCCTCTCACCCGTTACTGTAGGTATAGACTGGTTTATGACAAACCACACTGAATTTAATGCCTGTGGACTAAATAACTTTACGTGATCACAATTGTGTGAGCTAGAAATTTGGGTAGTGTTCATCAAACCAGTATTTCTTTTTTTTTTTCTATCATCTGGGATCAAAATGTCCAAGATACACAGCATACAGTTGCATTCACAGGAAGCTAACAGGCTAGAAAATCTAAGGATGTTTCACACAAGGATGGGGGGAGGGTGTCTCAGAGAACCTTCATGTAGCCTTTCTTTCTCCATGTAGCTAGTTTGGGATTTGATTACATCACGGCAGACTACATGTTTCCATGGTATCCAGGTTCCTTAGTGATATAAGCAGAAAATATAAATGTCTTACCATTCATGATGGTGGATGAACAGACTCTAGAGCAAAGGAAGATTACAGGAATCCAAAGCCATGTTTCTTAATATATGCCACCTACCCACTTCATTCATCAAGTCAACCCCAAAACACCAAAGTGTATTTCCTCTTCTTAGTCTGTGAATCATATTCTGTGCCATTCAGATCCCTGCTACCTGAAGTCAAAACAGTTTAATGAAACCAAATGTTTCAAATTAGTGTCTGCCTTATTGTTTCTGCTAGTTGGGGAGGGGATCAATATTAATGAAGAGAGAAGCAGTAAACACTGTTAATGAGGATAAAGTAGGAGAGCCCCAGCTAATGTGGGCATGTGTTTTAGCAGGCAGGGAAGAATATAACAATGGGTAGGAAAGCCTGTAACTCTGATGCACCTACAATAATCACAATATCAAAGTTAGCACCGTGAGTAAATTTTGGCAAATGATGCCTCACAAAAATCTTTTTGCTTGAAATAAAGCCCAGGGACCAGAGTAGAGCCAAAGCCCCAGTCAGTTAACAGCTGTAACATGTGAAGAATTGATTTTCTTATTCTCCGCTGTCAGAGCTGCTACAAAGAGTGAGTTTTAATTCTGGGGATGTTATTAAACTCCTTGCTTAACTGGCAGAAAAATGGAACTGCTAGCTAGGTGACGATAGAGCCGATGTCGTATTGAATGACACCTGTCAGAGTATGATGAATGACCCTCTCTTCCCCACAATCCCCTGTTCTGTCACTCAGGTGAGGACCATTAATCTTCATCCTGGACCTGTCAGATTAGGAACCCATGACGACAAAACGCCTTGAAGCATTTACCCACAAGATACATGGAACAATGCGATCTTCTCTTTGTCAGGGCTGTATCAAATTAGCATAATTTATTATGACTTCCCTCCCCCTCACTACCTACCTCTGTACCACTCCCCAAAAGTAAATGGGGACTAGATGGGATTAGACAGATGGAGTATAGGACCAGACTGCCAACTACCAAGCCCCCTGCTGAGTCTGATGGGGACAGGGGCATCTCTGCTCACCAATCAAAAAGCTGGCAGTTCAATTACAGAGTAATAAAGGGACATTCATCATTCAATTAGGCACCTGTCATGGTTTCACAAAAGGGAAAACTTCTAACCTGAGACTCCAGGGAGAAGATGCTACAACCAGGAGACAGGGAAATAAATGAAAAAAGGACAAAGTCAATTACTACCCAAAGAGTCAAAGGGATATGCTTTAAAAATAAGGGGAAAGTTCTCCCTAGGCAAAAATCCGAAACTTAGACGGCCTTCCCCAGATTAAAAGAGGCTAATATTAAGAGTAGCATGGTGCCCTCTTCTGCAGCGCATCTCGTGATTGAATTTCCCCTTTTGAAGCTGACCCGAAAACTGAATTTTATAAGAAAAAAGAATCAAGAGGGAAGAGTAATACTGTTACTCAAAAGCATTGTTCCTTAAATGACTAAGACATAAGGGCAATGAGGAGAAAACCAGCATGGACATTTAGCTCTGATGTCCTGCTGTATCGAATGCCGTGATCACAAATGGCATTTTGAAAATGTGATGCCCTGCCAGTCACTGACCATAAGCGTCAAGAGAGTTGATTTATATGTATTTGTGTGTACTGGTAATTGAAGCAGGAATAGGAATTGTTACTATAATAAATTTAAAATTATTTTGGTTTTTAAAACAAACTTATTTTTATGACCTACTATCTAGTCTCTACCCTCATACATACTAAAGATTCCAAAAAAGCTTTATCACATAGGATGAGCAAACAGATCTTGGGCTCTTAAAGTCTGCAGTAATGACGGCAGTGCTCTCAGACCTAACCCTCCTTGCCACTCTGAAAGCGGCTTTGTGGGTGCCCAGAAAGGGAAGGAGGGATTAGATGCTACAATTTCTCCCTCTGTTCCTGGACTCATTCTATAGCTCAACAACACCTGCTCTAGGCTTAAACTTATTTCCCCAAGGACTATTAAGACAATAACACAAGCACTGAAGAAAAATGTAGGAAGAAAAAAGTCTCCTTGAATTATAAAAGTTACAGTCCTGGAAAGAAAGTATTTCTGTTCCAAAGGAAAGTCCACGCGTGATCAGTGAGACAGGACTGAGGGTTGATTCTGATAGTGTGACTCTGTAGACTGTCAAGAAGCAGCTTTCAATTTGTAAATTGTTTCCTCTTGTAGTGATCTGGCTGTAAGCTTTCATATCCATCATGAACCCTCTTTCCAGGAAGTAGGTTTGAGATGTGGTTTTCGAAAGGTCCTTAGATTACATCATGACCCCTTTATTTGATTTCACAAAAGAATTTTTTCCTTTACTTTTCAATTTCTTTTTTAGTTTGTACTGTTATTCTTATTACATTCTTTTTTTTTACTTTGTCTTTTTTTTACTTTTTTCTTTATTTGAAAAAAAAATTGCTCTGCATTTTCTCTAGATAAAATACACAGCTAAGACAAGATTAATTTTGAGAACAACTGCCTGATGAAATGTAAAAGTTCTACTTAGAAAATAGAGAACCCAAGACATGGTGGAAATACTGGAAAATGGCCTTCTTAGGTTTTAAGGTCATTTATTAGGAGAAGGCAAATGTGTGCCATATGTTAAGCCAACATGCATACCGATGTGTGCATGCAAATTACAGGAGAAACTCACACACATACACACACATCACACAGTACACCATGAATATTTGAATTTTCATCTACTGACAATCATGAACCCACACAGCATGGACTACCTTCTGTTGTGCAGTGAGACACAGTGGCAAGCTCTCTCTGCTTTTGTTTTCATATTCCCTTAAATTTTCACACTCTGAAGTCAATAATGTGTTTCCTGGTTTAACAGGCATCAAACATACATTGTTAACTCCTTAGTGGGAATAGGTAGAGAGGAAGAAAGCTGCTGCCTACCACCTTCTCCCATCCTTACCTTTCTTGTTATAGTGCTGGTGATGCATGGTATCTTTTAAAATCCAAGAAAGGCAGCAGCAATTTTTCAGATTTGCATCTCAAAACTTGAAACAATACAATCAACAGGGTGAAGGGTGGAAACAATCAGGATTATAATTACTTAGTCGTAAAACTTCTGGGGGCCTGTAAGACAGGTCAGTGGCTAAAAACACCTGCCACTAAGCCTTCCCAGGTTCCACAGTAGAAAGGTCAAAGGCCAACTACCAAAGCTTGGCCTCTGACCTTCATATACACAGCCCATTGTGGGACATGTGCACATGTGCACGTGTACACACACACACACACACACACACACAAACACATGCAGTAAATTAAATTAAATTTTAAAAACACTTTTGGTAAATAATACTACTTTTAAACTCAAATTTAAGTTCCTAATTAGTTAAAGAAAATCTTAATGAATATCTATCGCTGCTGACAGAACAAATGTTTGCCATTTTTATACATAACCAAAATACATACATTTTTACATTTTTAGGTGAAATTTTGCCTTGGAAGAATTGAGTGTGATGGTTTCAGGACACAATATTTGTACATAAGGCATAGTTATTAAACAAGAAATTAAGAAACACTTGGTTTCATTTCTTTGAATTTGCTTCTTCATCTACAATATGAAAGAACTGAACAACACCTTTTTCACCTAAAATTATTTTTTATTTCCAAATATCTTTCCTGAGCTTGTGCTTTCATAGTTATCCAGACGTCTCTAGTGATGAAGCTAGTGACGGTCAAAAGCCGGCCCCCAGTTACACCTCCACAGAATAATGAGGTGTCCATGAGTTATTTTTGTTTTCTGCGATAAAGCATCATGACTAAAGCAACTTATAGAAGGAAGAGTTCATTTTGGCTTCTGGTTCCAGAGGGATAAGAGAGCGCATCATGGTGGGGAGGCGTGAAGGCAGAAGCAGAGAGCTGAGCTCTCCTCTCAACCCCAAGCACAAAGGAGAGAAAGAGCTGAAAATGGGGAGAAGCTTCAAAACCCTTTTTTATTATTTAATCAATTAATTATTTTTCCCAGCCGAATCATAGTTTCCCCTCTCTCCCTCCCTCCCTCGGTCTGTCCCTCCCTCCTCCCAGTCCCTCCCCACATCTCCCCCAACCACTCTCTCTCCCCTTCAGAAAAGTGCAAGCCTTCCATGGTGTATATCAGCCTGCCATGAGATACCAAGTTGCAGAAAGACTGGGTACCTCCTCTCCTACTAAGACTGACTGAGGCAACCCAGCAGGAGTAAAGGCTCCCCCCCCCCCCCACAGGCAACAGAGTTAGAGACAGGCCCTGTTCTCGCTGTTAGAGGAGTTTTGCAAGAAGACCAAGTCACACAACTGTAACTCATGCTAGAAGGCAGATGTCAGTCTCATGCAAATTCTCTGATTGGCAATTCAGTCTCTGTGAGCTCCCATGAGCCCAGGTCAGTTGACTCTGTGTTTTTCCGTGGTGTCCTTTTGGCCCATCTGGCTCCCATAGTCCCTCCCCCACCTCTACCACAGGATTTCCCAGGTCCACTTAAGCCCACACCATTTGACATACTTCCTCCAGCAAGGCTCCATCTCCTCAAAAGCCCTCCAAACAGCGCCACCAACTGGGGATGAAGTATTCAACAGCCTAAGTCTAAGGGGACCACTTCTCATTCAAACCACCACAAGGCTGTATCATATTTCAATTCAGCCAGTTTAAAGCATGTACTGCAGACACAGCAATAAATGCAGGAAGAACCCATGTACTCCAACCTCGTGAACTCTCCTAATGCTCCGATTTGAAAGGGGAACACAGGACCCACAGTTCTATGTGAACTCCCTAAGTTGAAACTATTTCCAGTCCAAGGGGTTTGCTTCCATCAAACGTGATAAGCTAGGCTGATATCAGCCGGAAGTTTACACGCAAGAAAGGGGAAATCAGTCCCAAGCTCACTCTCTTGTCATCGGATCAACACCACAGCTATAATGACTTAAAATTTTGAAATTGAATTCCATTCTTTTACCACAAACCTCAAACTGGGGGGGGGGGGGGGGGACGGGACAAGAGAGATTAAAGAGATGGTTCCTGGTGTGTTTTCTACTGTGACACACACATGAGATGATCAGAAGCTAGCACTGTCCACTTAAAAGGATCTCAATATTTTATATACTAATACGAAGCCCAAACAAGACACCTTCTCCCGCCTTTAGTTGCAACGCTTACCTTCTAATATGCCTTGTCTGTCTGTCAGCAGACACCTTCCCCTCTTCAGAGCACTGTTCTCTGCTTCATCAGTATCACACTCAATGCCCATTTCTCTGCTTTCCTGCCTTTCTGTGCCTGCAATAATAGTTTTACTTCAGTGATAAGTCATCATGTATTTTGCTGAAGATACTTCGAGTGAAACAACCCCATGCAAACAGTCCAACAATGTGTATCACTCCACCGAAGTTACAAAAGCACAAACAGCTATGGCCAGGATAAATCATGTGCAGGCAGTGATAGCGAATATCACTGCCACCTGGCTGAAAGGGAGCATAAAACATTGATGAGAAAGTGCATTCCAATTTCAGAGATGTAATGAAGGAAAAATACGTTTTAGGATCATGACATAAGATAAACAGGGCAGTGTTTGCTTCATCTATAGCAACCAGTTTGAGGGCCTCAAATGTCTCCATCTAGCCAGGCTTCCCAAGGAGCAATAACAAGAGTAGCCCAAGCATACCTGCACTCAGTGCTCAGTATGACTTACCGGCAGGAGCCATTGCAAAGGCCGCCAGAGTGGGCTCCCACATGGTATTTCTGCAATGACGGCAGAATTGTGACTAGTTGAGTTTCTGTAGACTGGAAGCATCTAGGAAGGTGGCCAGTTGCCACTGGCATTGCAATCTACTCACTCAAAGCTAAGGAATAGCCTTATGCATTCACTTGCCCTTCGGTTTGCTTGGGGTTCCTTTCCTAACAAAATTAAGATCTTTGCTTTATTCTCTATGTGAAAAGTCATAACGGGTAGTGGGCAGCACTATCTAACTTGTCCATCTGCCTTTCAGATAGTATTAACTACTGTTCATATTCCTGCCTATGTCGGAAATAAACAAAGAAACAAACAAAAACCATATCTCCAGTCCTGTGTCTCCTTGTCACTCTAGCTACACAGAGTAACAACTTTGGTCAGTTTGGATCAGTACCACAGACCCTGGTACTTCACCAACAGAAGAATGGAAAGTCATTTTCTTGCTGACCTTGAGGGAGCAAGCCAACCAGTACCTCAGGACAAGCCACCCTGTTCCCTACTACAGAACTCATTCATCCTGGAGCTCTCTGGTCTTCATTTGGAAAACGCACCAAAGGGCTCTCACACTTGTACTCATCATAACTGTGTCCCTAAAACTGTGGGCGTTTTCAGTGTATGACTGGTTTTTAACTTCTACATGAATATAGAAAATAAGCCTGTGTAGAACTGGGTACCTTCCAGACCTGCTGGCTGTGCATCAGACCTGCAGGTAGTTAGTATCTTCACTGGCACGATCCAGCTCGTAAATGCAAATGACTAGTTTCCTCTTTCAGTTGGATTCCTGTGGAAACCTATTTGATTTCATTTGGAAACCTGTGGATAATGCTGAGGTCTCCACTTCAAAACCTTCAATATAGATAAGACTAAACATTAGACTTGACTCAGTCCTCAGATCCACTCATTCATTCATTCGTTCATTCATTCATTCACCCATTCAATATGAGTCATTCTCTAGCCACTCACAGTTTAGTAGGGGAGAGTCATATACAAATAGACAATCACTGCACAGCACGTTTTGTTTAATGAAAAGATAAGCTTAAAGCATCAGGAAGTACAAATCCAGGGTATCCTTACTCTCTGACACTTGAAGAAGCTACAATTCCCTGGAAATAGACTTCCTTTATCAAGTTGGACATCCTAGTTGGTTATGGAGAAGAGATGTATTTGACCACAACAAAGGGGAACTAAGGAACAGAAGGCCTTGTTTACACTCCAAGTGAGGAAATGGAGGGTTAAAAAAGTAATCACACCAACGCAAAAAGAGGAGGACGATAGCAAAGTATCAGGACTGCAGCTGGATGAATAATTGATGAGCTGATAGCCTTCCCGAGCATCTCATTAATATGATGCTGCAGGTTCATTAAGTGCTATTCCGGGCTTGTCTTAGAGGGGCCTCCTGAGTCTTGATTAGAGATTGTGTGGCTTTTGCTTCGACATCAGAACTTTGGGTTTTAGGTTCTGACAACTGCTTCTTAAGCTTCCGTCTTTTTGCCCCAGCACCTTTTAGAAGCCCTTCTCTATCCCCCCTCACTAATCATGGGCTTCTAACCATGACAGTCAGTCCTAGTAAATAATATATCAAGATAAATGATAATTGTTCTCTTTTAAGTGTCTCCTAATGAGCATCATAAATTAAAAATTAATATTGCAAAGACTGTATGAATAGCATCAAATCCATAAACAAAGCAGCGGGTATCACGCTTGCAAATGAAAGCTAAACACCTCCCTTGTCCTCTTTATCATTCCCCACCCCTATCTACCCTCCCCCAGCTCCTTTTCCATCTCTATCCTAGATTTTCAAAACTCAAATTCAAGCTACAAGGAATTACATCACAAACAGCACACACACACACACACACACACACACACACACACACACACACACACCCCTTCTGAGTCTAGTGTGACTTGAAGACTCAGTCAAAAAATTTCGTTTATTTTCCTTAATACAAAACCAGCTTTATAAAGACAAAGTAGAGTTGATTTACAAAACGCTTTCAGTGAGGCCCACAAACTAGGTCAAGTCCCATAGAAAGGTTGATAAGAAAGTCACATTTATTAGCATCAAATAAATCCTGCCCTACCTCAGAGAACTGAGTTTCAGACAAAGTCAACATTTTGGGAAAGACTGCACCACAATGCTAAGAAAGATTTCTCCTCTCTGGGGTGGGATTACAGCTTTTACTGCATTCTCTCTCCTCTTTTTTGTTTTAATTTAGTAGTACTTTTCTGAATTTCAACAGTTTTCTACACCCACTATTATAATTTGTAATAGAAAAAAAAGAAGTAAAGTATTATTCAGAAGTGAGGATACTTTGGTCAGGCACACCGTCTGGTCACAAAGGTTACAATGGCTAACATTTTAGGAGCCTTTTTGTAATTCACTGGACACTAGAAGTGCTTTTAAGGCATCAAGTGTTTTTCTTCTCTATCCCGCACAACAGTACTGAAGGGAAGATAACATTATTCCCACTATCCAGTGGCCATCTAGAAGAAAGAAAGGCTTAGTCAATGAACTGTCTGAACCCTTTTTGGAGGTGGACATATGGATTGCCTTGGCCAGTGGCATTATCTTGTGTATCCAGTACCCTGTTGGAATTCCAAGCCCACAAAGAACTGGTGTTTATGAGATGGCCTCAAGTGTTTCCCAGTGCTGAGGATGCACACTGATCCTGCCCATGTAAAGACTCCAGCCATAGGAGACAGTTGTATGTCTCACTGCAAATAAACTCATGAGCTGTGTGCCACTGTAAAACTGTAATCGAGTTGCCACTGGACTGAAAAGACAAAGTTCCCTAAGCTCTCACCTACTGCTGAGTTCTGCAGCAAGTCTCCATGTCTCTAAATGTTCTCCACCAAGACATCCGATTACATCACTAAGCCAAGGACTGGGTCTGCTGTTCACACAGCTACATGTGGAGAAAAGTCAGAAGCTACTCATTTTGGCAACTGAGCTACATAACCAATAAAAGTTGGTTTCACTTCAGGCTGTGACCAGATTCCTTTCACCAACCTTAGCTGAATGCTGCCCCTGTGCCTTTGTGATACACACAATAGACCTTGGGGTTGGCAAGGCAGCCTCCGTGATTCTCTCACAAATAGAGACCCTATAGCTAAAACGTTATGACAATGAAGACTTAGACCTCTCTCTCCTTGGGATGCCTTGAAGGAACAATTGCTGTTCCTCTCCAATCCAAAAGGCAAGTAAGAATAGGTTCATCAAATGAATTAAACCTCCTACCAAACCAGAAGAACTCTAAAAACAGCAGTAATAGGGCCTCATTTTATTTTAAAAAAAATCACCATGGAAACAATAGAAATATAAATGCAAAACTAAGTGTTTATAATGCTCACTTTCACATCTGTCAACATTTCAGAGAAACTTCTGGAGCAACACAACTACATTCACAGAAATGTTTAGTTCACGCACAGAACACGGACAGCTTTCACCAGACTCAGGCACCAGATGAAAGATTGTGAATCACAGACTTTGGAGCAGGAAGAGTTCAGGAGGGTTCATCCTTTTGTGTGATGCAGGTTCAGGGACATTGCATCAGTCCTCAAGGTCAGGCATGTCAATCGACTTCAGGAAATTTGAAAGTGAAAAAGATATGAAGAGGGGATTTCCTATTGGCCCCTTAGCATTCAGACAGTCCGTCACTCCGTCTGAATCAAGAGCTAAGCCATGTATCAGTCACTGTGTAATGGCCTTTCTGTATTTTTACAAGCAAAGTTAAGTAATACATTCAAATAGTACCCTATATTGTTCTGACTCAAGTCTCTAAGTTCTGGTTAGCTTTTGAAACCTTGAAATTAAGCAGTATTAAGGCTATATGGTATATTTATAGCACTTACATAATAATCGATTCATGTTTGATGCAGTATCAGTAGTATGCCCATGTTTCTGTTATATCTATATGTATACATATACATACATACATACTCATATTTGTATGTGTGTATATAATACATATGCTGGGTTATGATACCAAATGTAGCTTTCTACTCTGTGCCACATTAAAAATTATCAGAACTCCCCATAATGGGAATTTTACTGGGTTCCAATCAATCAATACAAAAATGTGAAATCGCAGCTTCTCACTTAATTTTGGGCTACCTTGCACTAAGCACCTATCGCCACAACCTGAAATATCTTGCTAGTCTGGTCCCAATACAATGTCTTGTAGATTACTAAAAAAGAAAGTTATGAAGCTAGAGAAAAGGGCAAGAGTGCCATAAGTGAACAGGAACTCTACCTTCCATGAGTTAAGATGTGTGTTTTCACCTCCTCAAACCAAAGTTTGGGGAATGAAATATACTTAGCTCCTGTCATATAGACAGAAAACATTTTGTACTGAATTGAGATTGATCAAGAAGATGGAATTGCAGACCTCAGAGTCAGCAACTAACAGGCCATGCAAAAAACCTGCCAATGTTCTTAATATCTCTGAGTTCTAGCTTCAAAGAGGGGTTGGGCAAGAGCAACATCTCCTTTGAAGACATTTTTGTGGGATATTAATACTCAGCCATAGAAACCTTTCATAACCAAGAGGTCCATAGGTCCATTCACCAATTCTATGCCCTCCATCCACACCTGGGCATTTATGATCCTCCAGTGATTCCGCATTTCAGGTCTCAGAAAAAAAGTGCTTGAAGAAGTTGGAAGAAAAGAAGAAAGAAGTGGAATAAATAAGTCACTCTGGGCTTGACACAAATAAGGATTGTGTTACCAACTCTGAAACCCAGATACCATCAGTTTGTTCTGATTGAGGAATAATGTTTTTGGTTGTAAATTACTGATCCCTTTTATTTTCCATGAATCTTTTCTTTCTTTTGTATTTGAATTTGGACACACACACACACACACACACACACACACACACACACACACAC
>CABHPH010061679.1:0-11242 GCA_902168325.1 Peromyscus nudipes
GAGAGTGAGGGGGGAGAGGAAGAGGAAGACAGATGGACAGAGAGTGATGGGGGAGAGGAAGAGTAAGATAGGTGGACAGAGAGTGAGGGGGAGAGAGATGCACAGAGAGGGAGGAGGAGAGAGTAGACAGTAGAGACAGGAAGAGACAGATAAAATCAAAGAGACAAAGAAAAATCAGGGGACAGAGAAAGGGAGACTATATCTCTGCAACAAACGAGTGCCTATACTGCATCAATTGCCACATATTCTTTTAATTACCAGGAAATTCTTCACTGTTTTCATTTTACAGAAAAGGACAGGGGCTCAGAGGAGTCAGAGTGCTAAGCTCCATCAGTGACAGTCAGGACTTGAACCTGGTTCTTCCTATCCTGTACATAGTCCTGGGCAAGGATATGCTGTTTAAAGTACAGATAAAAATAGATCATGTGTGAAGGATGGCCCTCCCGATGAAAATGGAGTGTGCTTCTGTAGAAGAACCTCTGAATGTACGTATCATGAGAAGAGTCAGTTTTTGTGATTTCAAAGACTTAAGTTAATGTCTCACTAATTCCTCCCTTTTCTCTATCCATAGAATTTGCAACATTGCAAAGGACCCCAAGAAGACTATTATTTCCATCATATATTCCTTTCCCAACTGCCTGGTAGCCCCAGAAGTTCTGTTTCTCCCTCAAGGAAGCATTGATTTCATTGGTATTCACTCAAAGTAGGTAAGGTCACAGCTCAGAAGATTGGAAACGCATTGTTTAAAGAGCACAGTTTGTATCTTGCTTCAGAGAGAAGATCTTTAAAGATGTCCTGGCTTAGCTGACTTTTCTTTCCCCTCCTGCATCCAAGGAACACCCTCGAGGGAGAAAGTCAATTTCAAATCTTCACACTGCAGAGGCTCTGGATAGTCGACTGCAGAATGCAGATCAGCTTGTCTTCGCTTTTGAGATAAACAGTGTCTGTGGATGGTTTGCAAAGAAAAGTTTTTGAGCTATCTTAGATGCAAGGGTGTCAGATTTTGGAGAGATTTTTTTCATTGTGCTGTAAATAATTTTTTACTTCTCTAAACTATGTCTGATCCTGCTAAGAGACAATGCACCAATCAAAAGCCAATAGGCTCCAATTAGAAAGCCAACCTGAGAAACCACCAAGATTTTTTTTATTTCACACATATAAAGCTCCCCTAAGCTTTGTATTTGATTCAGAAAAACTTCCAATTAGCCTTATAGTTCTACTTTCATTCTTTCTTTTATTTTTATCCTTTTTTTTTTCAGCAAAGCATATCCATGGCAACAGGGCTTCTTGAACATTTTTTGCATGTGACCCCTTTTCATTGGAGAAATTTTCATGAAAACCCGGGTATATGGGTCTATAGAATAGATACACAAATCTAACATTTTCTGGTAATAAATCATGGGGAAATATTTTAAAACAATTTTGCTATAAATATAATGGTACCATTTATGAGAGACTAAAGCAAATTTGCATATTAATAAGGCAAATGTGCTGCTTATTTTTACATTACTGCCTAACTCTTGGGTGAATATTTGGTGCTGCAGGATGTACTGCATCTTTGCCTTTCTTCAGAATTGATTAGAACTTTGATTTTGTCATCGTCAATGCTAAGAATACAACTTTGCACATGACAGTACACAATGGCAGAAATCTACTTAGAGCTAGTTCAGATTCTATCTGTGTCACAGTCTATCCTCAGGCCAAGCCAAAAATGCATACAATGTTTTGTTTTGTTTTGTTTTGTTTTTTATGAAACTCAAAGAAACTACTCAAACTTTTTTTTTAATTAAACAAGTCACACAAATTTGACATTTACCTGCTGAAGAATGACAGTAGGTACATATTTAAAGTCTTTGTTTTCCACAATTAAACTATTCTGTTTCTATAAGAGCAGAAAATTTTGTCTAGTCAATGAAACACTGTACTTCTTAACATACAGTGTTCTCTACTCAGCTGAGGTGTGTTGGACATTCATTGGTGCTAGGTGTTATGAAGGCATTCACAGTGCAAAGTGCACAGGTTTGCTCAGAGTCAAGGCTACAGTAAAGTTGCACTATGCAATACAGGCTAATGCTGCCAGAAATACCTCAGATTCATTGCACATTTGAATTGGAATCAATAGGTGGTCATCCTGTGACCCACAATCTGAAGATGCTAGACACTATAAAAAGTTGTCCCTTGTTTTCTCATTCTTGTTTTCTTTTTATGTTTCATCCCTAAGGCTTTGTGTATACAAGGCAAATGCTGAGCTACATTCCCATCCCTGTGGGCTGTCCTTTAAGTGATGTGTGTAAGAACACAGGCCTGCACCTTAGATCTGATCCCAAAACCTGAATCAGGCCATGCCTCCCTGCACCTCTTTCTTAACCAAAAGTTAAGAAACATTCTAGCCTGTGACCTAACAGCAGCCCCTGATTCAGGGTCCTAACCAGTACCTGGCTCCTCCATGCCCTTTGTCACACACTGTGCTGAACTAAATTACACGCTGTGAAACTTCCCACTACCCCAAAAGTATATAAAAAGCCAAACCTTTCCTTTGTTCTAGGGATTAATTCAAGACTTCTCAGGGAGACTGCTCCAGAATTTGGGCTGGAAGTAAAGGCTGCTCTCCAAAGAGTTCTCACTGCCCTCCCCAACCCCTCTTTATGGCAGTGAGTATCTATCTATCTATCTATCTATCTATCTATCTATCTGTCTGTCTGTCTATCTATCTATCTATCTATCTATCTATCTATCTCAAATAAAAATGTCAAAACAAACAAACAAAAACAAATAGGAAAAATACCAAAGTAACACAAAAGACACACACACACACACACACACACACACACACACAAAATGGCATCAGCATCTGTTTTTGTGTTGAGCAGCTACTACTTATTTACACTCTTAATGAAGCTCCTCTCTGAAGCCTCTTCTTCCTTTTAAAACTCTACCATGTTTAGATCTCAATATTGTGTTTTTCCTGTCTAATACTTTCCTGCCTACCTCAAGACTCAATAATGCTTTTTAGGTCTACTCATTTCAAAGGAACCTCATTGGAAGTAGTTCTATGTCAGTCTCCTTTATGGACTGACGCCTACCATTTTATCACTGTTGTATTTAATAGTGTTTATGAGGAATGCATTATCCTCATTTCCTGAGCAAAAATCTTAGTCAAACCTCAAAGTAGTTGAGTACTATTATTCAATCACAGATACTAGCAAAGCCAACAGTGGCTCCACACACCTTCTTAGCATCTCAAAAACCAGCAAGTCTGATCATCCTTTGCTAGAACACAGATATTGAGTTTTTATCAAATGCAGGGGCCATGTTTGAAGTTTCCAAGATGGAGTTCTTTTCTGAGTGAGGAACTGGAGAAGCCATCTCATTCACCTTATCTACTCTGACAGTGGATAAAGACATTTAAAGAACTAAGCTCCCAAAAGCCACAGGAAAGACTGTAAAAGAAGAACAAACCTCTAGGTTTGAAATGATCCTGCTGCTGGTTTTCCACACATTCATTCATTGAATCTTTGCAATAGCTCCATGGGGTTAACAACAGACTCAACCATCTTTCATAAAAGTGGAAAGTGAGGCACTGTCAGGACACAGTGGAGTTTGAGTCCAGAGACTGTACTCATAGAAAATAAGCAATTTGTATTCCTCAGTAATCCCCAGAAGAGAAACCAGGGGATTTGCATTCTGCCCTTTATAACCATGGCTTTCACATTCATAGAGCCAACTGGCAACAGATGGAAATTGTTTGGGGAAGAAATAGTGTATGTTCTTAACAGATGATGTATGTATGTACTGAGTGTATAAGATATTTTTCTTTTCATTATCCCATAAGCATGGAGGATCTTCATCCCAGACAGTAGTAAGTGCAACTTTCATTGTTCAGTTTACTCATCCAGATGTTAACCTCATTTAGAAACACCCTAACAGACACACCAAAAAATAATGTTTACAAGTTGTGCTGGTTTGAATAAGAATGGCCCCCAAAGATTAATAAATTTGACTATTTAGTTCATAGTTGATGGAATGTTTAGGAAGCATTAGGAGGCATGGCCTTGCTGGAGGAGGTATGTCCTTGTTGAAGGAGGCATGTGACTAGGGGCCAGTTTTGATGTTTCAAAATCCCATGTCAAGCCCAGTCTCTCTCTCTCTCTCTCTCTCTCTCTCTCTCTCTCTCTCTTTCTCTTTCTTTCTCTCTCTTTCTCTCTCTCCATCTCCCCCACCTTTCTCTCTCTTTCTCTCTCCCCTCCCTCTCTCTTGTCTACAGATGAGATGTAAATGCTCATCTTCTGTTCCAGCACCATGCCTGCCTGTCACCATGCTCCCCACCATCCCATCATGATAGTCATGGACTAATACTCTGAAACTATAAGCAAGATCCTAATTAAATACTTTCTTTTATAAGTTGCTTTGGTCATGATGTCTCTTTATAGCAATAGAACAGTAGTAACTAAGTCACTAACTACCTGTACATTCCTTAGGCCAGTCAAGCTGACATTAAAGTGTAGCAACTGACTACATGGTGCTTGGCATTATAAATAATCTAGATGATATGCAGTGTGACACCAATGTCATAAATACTCGTTCAAGAACCTTATGACACAAAACAGAATTTGTTTTTCTGCAGCCACAAGGAAAGATATGCATTTTTCTCCTTGGAGCACTAATATTTCTTGAACCAACTGTAGGCACCTGAAAACTGAAGGATGATGGTGGAAATCTAGCTCCGTGACTTGAAGTGCCTGAATGAAAAACCATGAAACTTGAAATGTGAAGGATGAGTGGAGAGCAGAATACAATGTTCAGCAAGTATGGTGTGAACATGTGATGTGTTGCATCTCTTTTGCTCGGATTTCTGAACAGTGAGCCTCACCATGCTTATTGGTCCATGCTTGTCTTTTTTCCATACTCTTTCAGAGGACTACACCTATTCCTGTGGCCTTAATTAATTTCTCTTTTCAGAGAACTTCCAGGTAACATCTCTAACTGGCTTCCTACAGGCTTCTGGCAGATATTCTAAAACTGATTGCATGGAACCCTGATTACTATACCCCAACCACACCTCGTGTTTTATGTTCTCCACCTGTCCCTCCCCGTCATTGACATCAAACTAAATAGCATCATCATTCCTCTGCCTAGTTTTTCAAAACCAGACATTTCAGTCAAGCTTGACTCTGCTTTCTCCCACATCCCTCCAAATCTTTTCCTTTTTATCATCTTATCTCTTCTATTTTGAACGTATCTTCTGCCTATCACTTTTCCTCATCTCCATAGCTACTACCCATGTTCAGGCCACAGGAATCCCTTGGCTATTACAGTCACCCTCAAATTGGTGACAGCTCTTGCTGTCATTTGCATCAATGTCCAATCCTGTCTTCCTAAACCAATGTAATATTTTGAAAATCACAAAAAAATGTAGAAGTCCCCTGCTTAAATCCTTTCAATGGTTTTCCCTTACGTTGACTAAAATTATCAAAGATGGTTAGTAGGCTTCCAACAATTATGAGACTGAGGTAGCTGCCTAGTCCTTTGTTCTCTTTAGCTTCAACCCACTCTTCTCTCCCTCACCACTGACATTCACACTAGCTGTTTTCAACTTCTTACCCACCTTGGAACTTATAAATACACTTGCCACATTACCTGAACTACCCTTCTACCATCCTTTAAATGACAAGCTGAACATGTCCTTTTATCCTCCCCATCAATCCAATTAGAGAGAGAAGAAGTTCATACACATAAGCACAAGCCCGAGCTGTGCACGATGCAGAAGAAAAAGAGGAGAAAAATCCAGCAAACAGATCTTCCCTTTAGCACATACACAACTTCTGGCTCATAAACATGTAGGTGACCTGCTTTTCTGGAAATGGATATATATTCACTAAAAGGATAGCAGTAATTATCTCCCCATCAAAGTTATCATTAACCAAGGCCAGTTAGCTGGAGACAGAATTACAATGAATTTGCATAGACTCTCTGGGGTGAAGAATTGAATTTTTCCAGTCTTCAGAAAGCCTTATCGCACATGCTTGGTGTTTTGTTTTGTTTTGCTTTGTTTTGTTTTGTTTTGTTTTGTTTTGTTTTTACTATCCTGGCAGATTGGTAAATGATAAGTTTTTATTGCAGAATTATTGTTTTCTAGTACATTTATCATTATCACATTACCAATTTGAGCTCCTTTTAACAAATCATACAGTAGAAATCCCTACCAGACTGAAAAAGTTGTCTAAGATGATCTGAACATAACCCACTTTTCCATCTTTCATTTACCAGCTCTTCCTTTCTCTCAACCAGATTCAACTCTCTTCTAGACCAGATACACCTTTGAGTTGTTCTAAAGGCAAATCCAAAAGTATGCTTAGAAAATACTCAGATGTTTTCATAATTTTGAAAGGCTTCTTACTAACTGACATTGTTTTTGTGAAGGCAAGAATCCTTTAAAAGCAAAAACAAAGGAGAATGGATGTATCGAGGAATGGGATGCTGAAGTCAGTATCAGATTTGTTGAGTCATTGACTGAATAGACCAGGGCACAAAGGAACAGAGCAGCTGGACACATGGAGGTTGCTCGAGCAACCAGAGGAAGAGTCAGGCAGATGGGACCTAGAATTTATAGAGTTTGATGGCAAGTGGTAAGGTCTTAGTGCTTTAAAGGAGAAAACAAAAAAAATAGATTTTAAAAGTCATTGCTTCTCTAACTAGCCTTACTAGGTAAGAGAGGAGCATGAAGGAGCTAAAAGCAAAGATCACACCTCAAGGGAGCTGTTGAGCTGATAATACAAATCAGAGGTTCTCAACCTGTGGGTCACAACCCTTTTGAGGAGTCAAAAAAACTTTTCACAGGGGTTATATGTCAGATATCCTGAATATCAGGTATCTACATTACAATTCATAACAGTAGCAAAATTACAGTTATGAAGTAGCAACAAAACAATTTTATGGTTGGGGTTCACCACAATGTGAAGAACTGTATTAAAGGGCCACAGCATTAGGAAGGTTAAAAACCAACCACTGATATAAAGCTTTCCCAGGTTTAAACTAGATGTAGCATTATATGGGAAAGGATACTAATGAATTCAGGATAGAGAATAAAAAATGCCAGGATAGAAAAATGTATTTGTAGATAGCACAATTATCTTTAAAACACCAGAAAAAGAGTAGTCAGAGGAGATCTCTGCTCAAAGATAATCAGTTACTTTTCTGTTGCTATGACAAGATATCCCGACAAAGAGAAATTTAGGGAAGAAAGGACCTATTTTAGTTTGCGGTTCCAGAAGTGATATAGTCTATCATGGTGGGGGGGAGCTTAGAAATCACAGAGGCACGGTGGCAGGAGCAGGAAGCTGGCTTGTCACCGTTTCCTCTGAGCACAGGAAGCCCAGAAAGAAAACAGGAAGTGGAGCAAGGCTGTAAAACCTCAAAGCCCACCCACAGTGACACACTTCCTCCAGCAAGGCTTTACCTCCTGGAGGCTCCATAATGTTCTGAAATTGCCCCACCAGTAGGGTCCAAGTGTTCAGATACATGAGCCTGTAGTGGACATTTCTCATTAAAGCCTCTGCCAACAGTGAGGGCTTTCTAACATCTCTGCTCCCCACATCTACTTTCATACAGAATGTAGTCCTGGGTATTACATTAGTATCACATTAGCCACTTACATTTGCTACCTTGAGAATGCCATATCATTTTCAGAACCCTAATTTCTGTTAAATGAACAGATAATATTCTAATAAAATAACTAAAACATACTGTAAGGTGGTTGCTCCTACACACCATCCTTTCTTTTTCTATTAATGTTTCAGAAGTCAGAAAGTCACGACCAGCAGTCCTGGGCAGGTTCATGCTAGCTTACCACCTTTCTGTCCACCCTCTCCCTCCTTTTCCAAACAAGTCGACCTATTATTCATCTCATCTCCCATTCTTTATTCCTGGCCTGGTATCAAAGCTGTGGTTCTACTTCTTCCTTGGGATCACAGGTGCTTTGGTCCACAAGGGTGGAGGAAGCAGAAGTGGGGGACAGGGTTCAGATGGCTGTGGGTATGACAGAGACAGCCCTCTGGGAGATGACTTCAGTGAATCAGCTCAACTTTATTCCAGAATAGAAGGAATATATAGGATTGGGAAGCCTGGGGACAAACCCTAATTTGCACTAAGTGGCACATTCCTATCATAAGGCTTCGTATGTGGCCACAGGGTCCTATAGCAAAGCTCCTAGTACAAGTCTTAGCATATGTGCTGCAGGGGGAAAGGCTTCTAGCAGGGAACTGTGCCAAGGGTCATGCTAAAGATAAATCAGGCATCCAGGCTTAAAGACAGCTTTCAGAAAAGGTCAGTCCTCCGCGCCCAGGGACATTCTCCAGATAAGGGCAAGTAGAGAGCAGAAAGTCTCACTGGGGGCGTGGAGGGAGTCCCCATGTCGCCAAGCTTTGGAAAAAGCTGCCAGGCCATGATACACTGCAACCTCTGACCAGCAAGACCTTCCAACACTTTATTATGCTCCTAGATGAATAAGTAAATAACTTTGGCTTAATATACTAAATGGGTCCCATTCTCTAGGCATAAAGATAAGATCTGGTAGAAGCCTATGACCTATTACCAAGTAAGAATGAATTCAGAAATTGTATGAGTGGCAAAGGCAGTACTTGTGTTGATAAAGGCAGTGTGGTGTAAGATGTAAATCACTTTGACCCTGTAAAGAGACAACTTTCAGCTGCCAGGGCAGCATGAAGCCTTGAGAATATGGTGTTGCATGAGACACTGAGTCCAGAGGCACAGGAGATTATGACATCTAACAGCATTGTTTGTACATTTTATCTTTATTTGAAACAAATTTATTATGAACCTGATTAAATTTCTTTGTTTCAAATTGCTTGCAATCATCATCATCATTACCATTATCATTATTTCATAAGCAGAAGAGATTTGAACCAGTGTGACACACAGGCCAAGCCAAGCAGAGCACATACACCCTTGAGATTATAGTGACTGGGGTTCAGCAATACACAACAGGGTCACCCAGGAATGAGCAGACAGACAGTAATTCCAGGGGGAAAAAAAGGCTCTCTTTTGTGGTGACATATTGCGTTCCCCAAAATATTGTGCAGCCTAATAAAGCTTATCTAAGGATCAGAGGAAAAAGCCAGCCACTATATTAAACGTAGAAGTCAGGCAATGGTAGCACACGCCTTTAATCCTAGCATTCAGGAGGCAGAGATCCTGAGTTCAAGGCCACACTGGTAACAGAGCCAGTCATGGTGGCGCACACCTTAAATTCCAATACTAGTTAACCATAAAAGTCTGGAGGTCTGTACAGAGAGACAGGAAGTGACAGCGCTGGGCAGAAAGAGGAAATGATGTAGCTGGGTAGAGAGAGGAAGTGAGATTGCCAAACAGAAAGGCATATAGGTGTGGGTATACAGGAAGTAGGTCTCTTTGGAGGCTGAGGGCTGGTAAAGTGAGGTTGGCTGTGGCTAGTCTTATTCCTCTGGTCTCTCGGTTTTAACCCCAATATCTGGCTCTAGGTTTTTATTTATAAGACTGTTTAGCAATTCATCTTGCACTCTTTCTCTCTTATGGTTGCTTAGCAATATTTACAAAATAAAGAGCCTGTCTTCAGTGGCTTTCCGTGAATGATGGAATGTTTATATGCCAAAACCAAATGTTGGGACCTCTGATTTCCAGGTGTGTGAAATGTTCCTCTCACTTATCTAGTTTGAAATGTGTTTTAGCTACTTACAACTGGAAAGGTCTAGACAAGCCCTCATGAGCCAGATACTGTGATAAGAACTTTGTGCACATGAGAAACAGAGGTTAATCCCGTTTTGTAAGTTGGAAAATGACTCTGATAAGTTAAATGACTTATTCAAGGTCACACCACAAGCACTTGAGAGCTCCTGAGCCCAAACCTTTGTCATCAATCCGTGGGTTAAGTGGCTTCCAGGTGATTCCTCCAGCCAGTCGGCACTCTCAGCTTCTGATTTAGCAGACAGGTCCCAGGGGATTAAGCAGGAATGAAGCAGAGTGGGCATGATGGATGACCTCACCAGCGTGTCCTCGGAAAAGATTTCGTGAAAGGTTTTGTCTGCTAACTCTTCAGCAAAGCTCATGACAGCTACGGGGTCTCTTTGTTATTGTCAAACTCAACTCATTCTGCATTATTCATCGTCCTCCCAAACCAAGCGTGCCTCCCGGGTCAATATTTATTTCCTAGCTCAAAGGAATATGTAATAATGGTGTCCAGAGCAGAGTCAGCTGCACAGCCACTTTCCACCGCTTACCAAGTACGTGAGTGGCAGAAAGCACAAGCATGTTCAACAGTGGTGTCTCCCAGGGCTGATTCCAGAATTGTTGGTGATGCTGTTTGTATCTAGAAAGCAGACATAATTGGAATAGGATATTATTTCATGGTGTACCCTAGGAGGGGATGGGCTTCCTACCTGTCACTCCTCCTCCCTATAACAGAATACCTTTGTCCTTAATGACAAAGAAAAGGAGCTGGGCGGTGGTGGCGCATGCCTTTAATCCCAGCACTCGGGAGGCAGAGCCAGGCAAATCTCTGTGAGTTCGAGGCCAGCCTGGGCTACAGAGTGAGTTCCAGGAAAGGAGAAAAGCTACACAGAGAAACCCTGTCTCGAAAAACCAAAAAAAAAAAAAAAGAAGAAAAAGAAAAAAGAAAAGAAAAGGGAATTATTACAATCTCTAAGTTGTTCCTCAGCTCTGTGCCTTTCACAGCACTTAAAAGGAATTTGAGAAGTGTCCTGTGAACATGGGAGCTTTCCCATATAGCCTGCACTGAGAAAACTTGCTTATTTAGAAAACCAACAAAATAAAACATTATAAGGAGTGCCTTAGGTTTTGTTTAATGCTGTAATAAAAAAACCGTGACCAAAAGCAAATTGGGAGGAAAGGGTTTATTTCATCTTAGAACTTACACTGTATCCTAATGAAAATCAGGGAAGGAACTCAAGGTAGAACCTGGAAGCAGGAACTGGAAGAGGCCACAGATGTGTGCTGCTTACTGGCTTACTACTCATAGCTTGTTCAGTCTGCCTCCTTATACAACCCAGGCTCACCTGCCCAGGGGTTATACCTCCCATAGTGGTCTAGGCCCTCCCACATCAATCATCAATCAAGAAAATGCCCCCACAGGCTTATTTACAGGGCAATCGGAT
The DNA here is from genome assembly GCA_902168325.1 of Peromyscus nudipes. Taxonomy (NCBI): domain Eukaryota; kingdom Metazoa; phylum Chordata; class Mammalia; order Rodentia; family Cricetidae; genus Peromyscus; species Peromyscus nudipes. Next base: position 11,166 of record CABHPH010061679.1, read on the forward strand.
AGAGCAAATTTCTCAGTTGAGATTCCCTCTTCCCAGATGACTCTAGCTTATGTCAAGTTGACAAAAAAAAAAAAAAA
>CABHPH010061685.1:2036-35380 GCA_902168325.1 Peromyscus nudipes
AGAGAGAGAGAGAGAGAGAGAGAGAGAGAGAGAGAGAGAGAGAGAGAGAACATGATATTGATGATATTGGGTGGGGAGGGAGGTGGGAAATCTAGAGAAGTTGGGGGAGGGGAAGAATATGATCTAAATATATTGTATGAAAAAAACTTTAAAAATAAAAATTAAAACATTTTCTTTATTATACTGGCCAGAATGTTTAGACTAATGTTGACTAGAAGTAGTAATAGCAGACATCCTTGCTCACTTCTGAACATTGGAGGAAAACTACCATCTTACTGTTTGTCATAGGTTTTCATTATTATTGTTAGTTTTAAAAGATATTTATCAACTTTAAATTTTTCTTCTAGTTTTCCAAGGTTTTTGAATAACATAAGGAATTATGTCATTGTATCACATGGTTTTCTTTTATATATTGAATTAGTCATAGGAATTTTTCTCCCTTATTCTGTTAATGTGGTATGAAGCCAACTTTATTACCCTTAAGATAAAGCCTCTTTAGTTCCAATGTACTGTCCAGTGCATATATGTCTGGAATTATTTTACTAACCTTTCATTTAGAATCTTTGATGTTTATTTAGAGTGAGAGAGATTAGCATGCAATTTTCTCTCATTATCAAGTTTGGATATCAACATTATTTTATGCTGTCATTACTATTGTGTTTATTTTATTTGTTGCTTACAATCATTCATGTAACATTGGTAATATTTTTTTCCTTAACTGTTTGGAAGAATTCATGAAGCCATTTTACCCTAAGGGAGGTTAAATTGTGTTTGGTATCTTAATAGATATAGGACATTCAGACAATAACTAACAAAAATAAAGTACTTAGAAATAAAAAACAAAGAGCATAAGAGACCTGAGCACTGAAAACTATAAAACAATAATGAAATAATTGAAGAAAGCAGAAATATAATGAAGATATATTCCATAAATGTGTATGAGGAAAAAGTAAAATTGGTGAAATGTCCATACTCTCCAAAGAAAACTGCTGATTCAGTGAAAACCTCATCAAGATTCCAATGACACAATCCAGGTGCGATGTCTCATAACTATAATTCTAGCACTTGGAGACAAAGGCAAAAGGATTGTGAGTTCAAGACTAGTCTTGAACATGGTGAGACCTTACCTTAAAAAACCAAACAACGAAACAATTCAATGGCATGTGTCACAGAAATAGAAATTCTGAAATTTATAGGGAACCACAAAATATCCTAATCTATTTCTATTATCAATTGTATATCTTATTTTTCTACTACTCTGGCTGTTTTGCCATATGTTTGTTTGCTTTTGAATGAATGGCATAATTTATATATAATAATATTTATAATATATATAATAAAAATTTATGTATAACAGAATTTATATATATATAAACCTATAGTACAAATGTTTTGAGGCCTCAGTTGTTTTAGTCTTTATCCAGATAGGATTTATATTTCTGGAGGTTGGCGTCAGGTGCTAGCAATCCTATGTCAACTTAATCCACCATGATATTGAGATCATCTGAAACTGGCTTTCCGTCCAAATGAAAGTTGATTTACTATTCATTTAAACTATTATTCTAATTCAGAACCCAAAGATTGGTACTTTTTCCTGGGTTCTTGTTTCTAGATGGGTCATAAATTTCAGTTTCTTTTCTTCTTTTTCTCCCCTGACTCTATGTTCAGCCTTTTAATAGTATGACATATTATTATAAGAGTTGCCATGGTCATGGTGTCTCTTCACAGCAATAGAACCCCTAAGACAGTGGTACACAGATGTGGAGATATAACTGTTGAGTAGGTCAGAGGGAATTCCTGCAGTCATGGAATTTTGAGTCAAGTGAATAGGCTAGCACAATTCCATTTGATAATGGAGCAAGCAGTAGGGTTAATCTTACAGCTTGGATTATTTGGAACATATGATAGTTTGGAACAAAAAAAGATGAACACCTGACTCAAACTTTCAAAATCAAGGGACATTTTTCTTGACAAAGCATCTTCTGAATTTAAAACTGAAAAAAATTATTAGTTGAATAGTTTTGTTTCCAGTAATAGGAACTGAATATGCAAAGGCTTGGAGGTGAGAGAGAATATAACGTGTTCAAAGAATGGAAAAATATAATATTTATAAAGCCACAGTTATCAATCCATTATGGTGCTGACTTAAAGATAGACATAAGTTATTGGAACAGAATTGAGAACCCTTACATTATAACCAATTTGTTTTTGAAAAACAAAACAAAACAAAAACAAGACAGTTCACTGGAGTACAAGATTCCCTATTCAACTAATGGTGATGGGAAAATCATATATCCACATTTTAAAAAAGAGTGAACTTTAAAAAATAGGCCTAATTGACCTAAACAGACATTTCTCAAAAGCAGACATACAGATGTGCAATAGCTATATGAAAATAACTATAGGAATATCACTAGTCACCAGGGAAATGCAAATTAAAACTGCCATTAGAGACTAGCTCTCCCCAGTAAGAATCATTAATATCAACAACAAAGACTAAAGATAGGAAATGTAGTGGAGGATGTTGAGGAAAGGGAACCCTTTCACACACTATTGGTGATATATGTATGTGTGTGTGTGTGTGTGTGTGTGTGTGTGGTGTGCACGTGTGCCATAATATCAAACTATATGGACATATGAAAGTGTTTCAAAAGTTTAAAATAGAACTCTCATATGATTCAGCAATCCTACTACTGGATATATGTTATAGTTTGAATATGAAATGTCCCCCATAGGCTCATGTTTGAATACTCAGTCACCAGCTGGTGGAGCTGTTTGGGAAGGTTGTGGAACCTTTAGGAGGTAGAGTCACAGCCTAGAGGTAGGTTTTACAGCCTAGCTTGGCTTCTTTTTTTTTCATTTTTCTTTATTAAGAAATTTTCTACTCACTATACATACCACCCACAGATCCCACCTCCTCCCTCCTCCCACCCCTCAGCCCTCTCTCCCAAGCCACCCCACATCCACACATCCCCCAAATCAAGGTCTCCCATGGGGAGTCAGCAGAGCCCAGCACACTGAGCCTAGGCAGGTCCAAGCTCCTTCCCACTACACCAAGGCTGTGTAAGGCGTCACACCACAGGCACCGGATTCCCAGAAGCCTGCCCATGCACCAGGGACAGATCCTGATCCCCCTGCCTGGGTGTCCCCCAAATAGTTCGAGCCAAACAACCGTCTTCTGTATCCAGAGGACCTAGTCCAGTCCCATGGGGGCTCCGCAACCACTAGTCTACAGTTCGTGGGTTTCTACTAGTGTGGCTGGTCATCTCTGCATCATGATCTCGATGTCCCTCGCCTGCAGTATCTCTCCTCTCTCTCATCGATTGGATTCCCAGAGCTCAGCCTGGTGCCTGGCCGTGGATCTCTGCATCTGCCTCCATCAGTCACTGGACAAAGGCTCTATGATGACCTAGCTTGGCTTCTTATTTACTTTCTGCTTCTGTAGTGTGGATTCAGTGTGAGGAGACAGCTTCCTCCTGCTGCTGCCGCCTTCCCTACTATGTTGGAATGTATTCCCTTGAATTGTAATCCAAAGTAAACTTTTTTTTCCTCTCGAAAGTTGCTTCTTGTCAGGTATTTTGTATCGTATATATCCAATGAAAATGAACTCAGTCTTAGGAAGAGACATCTGGACTCTTCGTGTTTATTGTAGCACTATTTGCAGTAGCTAACAATAGAAATAACTTATGTAGTCATCAGCTCAGGTGCTGAATGGGTAAGAAAATGTGGTACAGCCAGTATGGTGTATGGTGATGGTACCTGTAGTCTGAGTACTGAGGCAGAATGACTGCAAGTTTAAGGCCAGTCTGCGGCACATATCAAAACTTTATCTGGGGGGTTGGGCTGGGGGGAAGGGGAGGTGTGCGGGAGGGGGGAGAACAAGGGAATCCATGGCTGATATGTAGAACTGAATGGTATTGTAAAATAAAAAAAAAACCTTATCTAGAAACAAACAAACAAAACAACCTGCAAAAATGAAATAAAACAGAATATGTGGCACATATTCATAATGGAATACTAGTCAATCATAAAAACAATGAAATCCTGTTATTTGTGACAGTGTAAATGGAACTGGAAATCATTAAATGAAATAAGTCAGGCACAGAAGGACAAATACTGTATGGTCTCATTCACATATGGAATAAAAAGTTAATCCTACAAACTCTAATAGAGTGGTGGTTAACCAGATGGTGGGGAGTAAGTGAGGGTTAGGGAGGAGTGATAGGGAATAATTGATCAGTAAGTATTAAATTACAGTTATATGGAAAAAGATCAGCTGTTATGCTATTGCAAAGTGGAATGACCGTAGATAATGTATGTTTCAAAACACTATAAGAACTTATTTTGTATAGAGGCTCACCAAGACTGAAGCGGCAGTCATGGAGCTTGCCTGGGTCTGTGCTAGGTCCTTTACATAAATGTTATGGTTGTGTAGCTTGGTGGTTTTGTGGGACTCCAAACAGTGGGAGTGGGGGTGTGTGTCTGACTCTTTTGCCTGTTTGTGGGACCCTTTTCCTCTTACTGGGTTGCCTCACCCAGCCTTGACATGAGGGTTTGTGCCTACTCTTATTGTAACTTCTTATGCCATGTTTGATTGACATCCCTGGGAGGCCCACTCTTTTCTGAAGGGAAACAGAGGAGTGGATCTGGGGGAGAGGGGAGGTAGGGGGAGGGGTGAGAGGAGTGGAGGAAGGGGAAACTGCAGTCAGGATATAATATGTGAGGGAAGAATAAACAAAAAAGAAAAGATTTTGTAATTTTTTTACTATAAAGAATAATATGGTTGGTTGAGGAAATAGATGTGTTTAACCTGATTTAATCACCATGCCTTGGGTTGTAGTCAGAAGGTTTCTCTGGTCCCACCCAGCCCTGCACGGTCCAGACAAATCTCTCTCACCCACGGTCCTGCAGCCACTTATAAAATAATCAACCAGAGGCTTAATATTATTTTTAACTGCTCGACCATTAGCTCAGGCATATTACTAACTAGCTCATACACTTAAATTAACCCATAATTCTTATCTATGTTTAGCCACATGGCTTGGTACCTTTTCTCAGTTCTGCCTTGTCATCCTGCTTCCTCTGTGTCTGGCTGGTGACTCCTAACTCCTCCCCTCCTCTTCCCAGCATTCTCCTAGTCTGCTCACCCTGCCTATACTTCCTGCCCGGCTACTGGCCAATCAGCATTTTATTAAACCAGTGTACAAGAGCATTATCCCACAGCATTGGGTACTCTGTTATCTCTTTATTCCAATACATGTTTTGCCTTTTATATTCACTCTACAGTGCATACATGTTAAAACATATAGTGCACCATTAATGTATACATTTTATGTTTAATCTATCAATTAAAAAAGTTTTAAAAGCCACAAATTAAAGAAAAAAAGTGAATGTAGACATGTACTATACACCATACCCCTGAATTAATTTTTAAATAAGCCTAAATTTAAATGTCAGAACAATATTTTTAAAAGAAAATTTTCATGACCCAGAATTGGGCAAAGAGTTCTTAGACATGGAACCAAATACATAGTCCAACAACAATACAAAGAAGTGAATTGTATTTGAAAAAATGCTTTTGTTTTTCTAAAGAAAACTTTTGAAAAATAAAAAGAAATATGAGAGTAGGAGAAAATGTTTACAAAATAGGCCTCTTGAAATGCAATAAATAAGGGAAAATATACATATATTTATGAAAGAAGATGCACAAATGTCCAAAAGTACACAAAAATATGCTCAACATTGTTATCAGTCATGGAAATGCAAATCAAAACCACATTGAGGTATCATTTTATACTTATTAGAATGGCTGTAATGAAAAAGATAATAAACAATGGAGATGTGGAGAATGAGAACACTCATGCATTGCTAGTGGGGATGTTAAATGATATAGTAGTTTTTGGAAAATGGGTTTTCAGCCCCTTAATAAGTTAACATAGAATTACTTATTGCGTTATGACCCAATTCTACTTGTGTGCATGTGCCCAAAAGAATTGAAAACGTCTGTTCACACAAAAACCTCTATAGGAATGTTCACAGTGAGTGGCATTATTCATAATTTTCAAAAAGTGGAAGCAACCCAAATGTCTGATGAATAAACAAATGTGGCATAAAATTCTAATAGAATATATTTCAGTCATAAAAAGGAATGAAGTTTGAATATGTGCTACAACATGGTAGGCTCTCAGAAATATTATGCTAAGTGAAAAGAGCCAGTCACAAAAAACCACATTATATTGTGTAATTCTATTTGTATGAAATGTCCAGAATAGGCAAATATGTGGAGACAAAAATTAGATTAGTGAGTGTATGTGGTGAGTGGTAGGAATGAAGGTTCACTAAATATGGGCATGAGGGCACTTATTGTGGGAATGAAAGTATTTCACAACTGATTTTACCATGACTAAGGCAGTAGAAGTGTGGGGCTTTAAAGAAAATGATGCAAGAGCTATCATGAAATTACACAGTTCAGTACAGTTCCTACAAAAAAATGAGTGAATTATATGGTATATGAATTATATCTAGATGCATCTGTTATTCTAAAGAAGTATAAAATAAAAGTAATGGACAAATGCCTAAGAGATGTTAGTTGCTTTGATATTTATCTTTACATGAAGAGAATCTTCAAGACTGGTCATTCCAAATGCTCCAAACTTTTTCCATAATAGATGAGGTCAGGATTCCAACTCAGAATCAACTCAACCAAGAAGCATCAGGGATGTCATGCTATGCCTGTTTAATTTGAAAAGGCTGTACTGTCGATTCTGGTGAGCACGTCAGAGTAATAATCTTGAATTTGTGGGATTTAAGTAAGTTAGTGTGGATAGAGCCTAGCATGCACAAATACCCTTCTACGGTTTGACTATCCCCCTCTAAAACCCATATTGAAATTTAGTTACCATTGTAACAGTATTATGAGGTGGGGCCTTTAAAAGCGGTGATTAGTCAATGAGGCCACATGAATGAATTCATGCTGATATCATAGAAGTGGGTCAAGAGTCATGGGAATGGGCTCCCAATTAATATCCATCTATGTTATGTTCTAGATTGATCTTCTATCTTCCAGTATCATTTCAGCCTTCAGAACTGTGAGAAATAAAGTTCTTTCTTTTCTGTGTTTGTTTGTTTCTTTGAAACAGGGTCTCATGCAGCCCAGGTTGGCCTCAAACTTGTTTGGTAGCTGAAGATAGAGCATTCACTACTATCCAAGCTTTTGCTTCTACCTCTCAAGTGCTAGGGTTATAGGTATGCATCACCATGCCTGGCTTAATAAATTTACTTACTTTATAAATTACCCAATTTGTGGTATTCTGTTATAGCAGCACAAAATAGACTGCGATAGGGTCGAACTAATTACTTCACTACAGTGAGCAGTAATTAATTCTGGCTCACAGTTGTTATCTCTTTCTTCCTCTTCTGCCCTCTTCATTACTCCCTTTTCCTTTATGCATGTCTTTTATTCTTAGTCTTAGTCTTTCTGATAGAGATAGTGGAATAGTCTCAGATCCTACTTAGAACTTTTTTCAGACTTCTAGGTTTAATATATATCACACAGATAAATGTGAATGTCATTCTTAATCAGAGGTGTGTATTAGTGTTGGAGAACTTTTGCAAAACCTACCTATGGGTGGCCACATCTAGTCCCACCTCGTCAGAATATTTAGGGTGTACCCATTGGCTTCTTAGGTAATACTGATGTTCATCTCCATTTTTTGAATAGCTGCTCTAAAGGAAGAAAATAAAAACAACAGTGTAAATTAGATCAGAGTTGGTCTCCCATGCATAACTTCAGTTCCCCTATTATTGTCATTACATTTTTGTCACTTTTGTCACGAGTCTTACCTTTGATGACCATTGACACAGGAGCTTGTGTGGTAGTGAATGCTTAATGAGCATACCATTTGGAAAATTAGTTAATGATTGTGTGTCTTTGGGGGAGAGAGGAATTAAATTTCAGTTGTCATTTCTCAGCCAGATGCTGGGCTGTGTGCTTGCAATAACTGAAGGAAGGAGCAGTTCCCTGTCTTTTGTGGCTTCCTAGGGATTTTCCTGCTGGTAGCTGCTGAAACCACTTTAAAATAATAGACCCCTGAGTAATTTTCCCCATGTACATCCACTTGTCAATGGGCCCACGCTTCAGAGATGAAGAGTAATTTTTATTGGAGTGATGTCGTATAGCATGCTTTGAAAGCAGACAACCACAAAGAAATTGATTTTCAAACGGAGATGACTCTAAATTTTATTTTGTGGTTTGCAGATCTTTATTCTTTCAACCTGCCACACCATTGACCTGCAAGGACAATCAAAGTTTAAACATTAGTATGTGCCTAGAAGCCTTGCATGTTTCTAGAGAACTTTAAAATATATTTCTTTATTATTATTGTGGGGGTGGTGGTATGCCATAATGCAATGCATGTGTAGGCCAGAAGACAATCCTGTGAAGTCAGTTCTCCCCTTTTCCCTTTGTGTTGGTCTTGGGAGTCGAACTCAGGTAATCAGGCCTTCATGCCAAGCACTTTAATCTGCTGAGCCAGCTTGTGGGCCCTAGAGCCCTTTTAATATATAGTCTAAATTGTTAAGGTGGTGAAACCGAGGGCTTTTTCTGGAAGGATTGTTACACCTGCTTCAGACTCATGGGAAGGATAGTGGCAGATTTCAGGTGTTCCTCAGTTTCTGTGAGTTACTATGAGGTATAAAGGCAACACTTGTGGGGGGTTCTAGTTCTCAAAACTGATTTAGCTAGCAGAGTCAACCAAGAGTATAAACTTCCTTTGTTCTTAATGACATCAGACAACCCTGTTAGGTGCCATTAGTTTCTGCATGGATTTCCAGCTGCCACCTCAAATTTAGTTAGCTAAATTGAATTCATCTCCACTCTTCCCTTCCCCTACTGCACACACTAAATTTTAGAAAATTAAACCATGGTTTCATTCTTTCAATAACTCAGGCAGAAAATCTCAGATGCATTTTATTTCTCCTTTTCCTTTGCTACTCATACTTAGCATTCCAGTTGCTAAATTGATTCATACTTTCTGATGCTGATTTGCATTGTCTATGTCTTGTGCACCTAGTCTCTGTTATAATTCTGATTGTATTTGGTTTAGCTAACTCCAAGTTCCCCTTCCCAAATCTGTGATCCTTCCTCAGCTTCTTATTTCTCATAGTAATTCTGGACTAGAGGGTTGCTTTGTTCATTACTGCAACTTTTCATGTTGCCCGCTCCTCAAATACCTTTGTTCTCCTCTCCATTGCCTATACAGAAGACTTCAGTATTTTTGCAAACATCCCTGAACAATTCTGTTGCTCTCCTTGTCGCTTGCTGTCCACTTGAGTTCAGTTTCCTCCAGACCAATCCACTGTCATAACTCTTGCATTCTAGCCTTTATTCATCTATCTCCCAAAGCTGGATGCTCAACCTCTTCCTGGAGCCCTCAGTCTTTCAGAGCTCAGGTCAAATCTTATCTTTTTGATAGATTCATCCTTGTCCATTCATTCATCTCAGCATTCTAAACCCTTTATTTGCCATTGTATTGAATTGTAGATTATCTTGTTTCCTCAATTAATTGAAAAGGGTTTTTGAAGGTAGAGACTGAAGCATTTCTTTATAAATTACAGCCACTTATACTGATTTTAGTAGAAACCTCTAGCTTTATATAAATTGGTTTTCTTCTTCTGCATCCTTACCTCCATTGTTATGTTATTTCTCTTGTTAAAAAGTTCCTTTTGAGGGTAGACTACTCCTATATTTAAGGACAAATTTAAATATGTGATCATTTAGCCCTTAGTAATATTTTCTTTATTTCGTTTCAACTAAATCTGCATTTATGAGACACCTGACACCGTATCTGGCATTGAAAGAGCTAGAAAGGTAAAAATCAATGCCTATCATTAGGGACAGACTAAAATTGGAAAGGGACATTCTTGGCAGAGGAAGCAACATGATCAAAGATTTGGAGAGAGTAGATTGGAAGTATGTTTGGGTAAAAGCTTAGATTCCAGGGCCTTACTTATTTGGTCTAGAACTATTTGTAATCTTTCAACAGCTCTGTGATAGTGTACCACTTATAATACAAAATTGTGGTTAATTTCTATTTATTGATTACTCAGCTTCTGTTTTCTTTTCCCAATAGCAGTGTACTTTCCATTTTCATTATGGGAAAAATGTCCTAATGACTGGGTTCCTGTATTTCACAGGAGAAAACAAAACGGATCAAGACCTTTGGAGCAGTGCCACATGAAGATCAAGCCTTGTATGTTATCTGTGGGGACTAGCTAGACATTTGTTTTACTAAATTAGATTCTTTAACCCACTGTTGGTAAAATGTCTTCCCGAGATGAGGGGGAGACATAAACTGCATTTATCCTTCCTCCCAAGGTTCCAACAAGAAACTGAGGCAGGAATCTATCAAAGTTCCCTCTGGGGGAACTATTGTATTTATTGAGCTTCCTTACAGAGCCCAAATGAGGGGTTACTTACATGGGTGCAGACATTCCTCCCCCACTGATCACGCCTCCAAAGCCTTACCAAGCAGGGATGGCTTCCCATAGCTACATGATGAAGCACCCCTCCTTCCAGACTTCCTTGGCCTCTGTATACTCTATCCCTTTCCCCCAGGCCACAGGAAACATTGCCAGATGGTAGGGTGCAGTGGGATACTCACTTGAGAATTTCATGTCCTGTTCCACCCTCTGTGGGGGGAAGAGAGGGAGAGAGAGAGAGAGGGAGAGAGAAAGTGTAAATTGGCAACCAGCTTATCTGGGATGATCTTTTGTAAGAGGGTGCAGCTCTACTCCCAAAGATGGCTGTTGGCTTGGCTCAGAAGAAAGGACAGTCACACAGGATACACATTGCTTCAGTAATTAGCAAATCTCTGGCCTCTGTATTTCCAGGTTCTTGTGCCTTAACAAAACCCCAGCTGAGGGTCAGCTTTTCTGTTTGGTCTTATCAATTCTACAGGATTGGATAGAACTGAAGAGAATTCCAGATTAGTGCCACTGCAAATTCGGCTTCTAATTCTTTTCCCCATTGTACCCCATCCCCCTGCTCTCCTTGTCCCCTCCTTATCCCTGCCCCCTCCCTGGTTAGCTCAAATTTCTGCTCTCAGCAGCACTTCCATGCTTTCATTTTGGTCCATAAACCTCCTGCTGTGATTATATTCACTTTACTTTCAACTGTTAAACTTAATTCCGACTGTATTAAAAAAAATCAAGATTGGCATTGAGATGACCCACAATCCAGTGCCTTCCCTTCACTGTTAACTTCTACAGATTGAACCCACACCTTCTTGTGCTCCTTTCTCAAGAGGAAGTAGGTAGGATCTTCCCTTCTAGACCAGATCTTCCCCTTGGACTTCAGGTTCTTTTCCCTTTCCCTTTCTTGGTTTCTTCTATATCTTTTTGTTTCATTTTAAGAAATCTCATTATGAAACCCAGGCTGACTTTTAACTCTCAGTCTTCCTGCCTCAGCCTTCCAAATTCTGGGATAATAGATGTGTGCCAGACTGCTCAGCTTCTCCTGTATCTTTGATCTCTCTCAAATATCTTTATGTCTCATACAGTCACGCTTACATTGGGGTGTGTGTGTGTGTGTGTGTGTGTGTGTGTGTGTATTAACTTATTCGACCCAGCATCTTTTTAAAACTAAGTTGTTACTTTTTCCCCTTAACAGTCAAACTTCAGAGAGTAATGAAGTAAATTTGCTGTCTTGGCATTTTAGACGCTCATTGATTCTTCATTTTCCTTTAATTTGTTTTTTTGTATTTTCTTTACTACTGAGGCTGCACTTACTAGGGTCACTGGTGATCTCCATATTGCAAAATTCAGCAGGGCCTTTTGGTTTTAATATTTTTAATGAAAAAATTTCCTACAGTATATTCTGGTTATGCATTTCCCTTTCCCCCACTTCTCCCAGATCCTCTTTACCTCCTGCACCCATCCAATTCCATACCCTTTCTTTATCTCCCTGTTTAAAAAAAAAAGAAAACCAGGGAGCCTGCATGGGACTGACCTAGGCACTCTGCATATCTGTGACAGTTGTGTAGCTCGGTCTTCTTGTGGGACTCCTAACAATGGAAACAGGCGCTGTCTTGACTCTTTTACTGGCTTCTGGGACCCTACTCCTCATACTGGGTCCCCTTGCCCAGCCTTAATACATGGGGAGGTGCTTAGTCTTACTGAAGCTTGATATGCCATGTTTTGTTGATACTCACGGGAGATCTGCCCTTTCCTGGACTGAGATGGAGGAGGGTGGAGTAAGGGGGTAAGGGGGAGGCCAGGGGCTGGGAGGAGAGGAGGGAGGGGTAACTGCCATTGGGATGTAAAATAAATAAATAAATAAATAAATGAGAGAGAGAGAGAGAGAGAGAACCAATTGAGCACACCCATAAGGAATTTTTTTTCTGTTAGTAAGGCCCTGGAAGCCCTTTTTATTACCAACTGCAACCACCAAACAAAAATCTACAAGCCTTTGAAAGTAAAGCTTGGAATAGAAAGATGCCCTAAAATATTGTTTCTTTCCCAAGTACTCCTTGGATTGGATTTCTCCAGTCAGGAAAGTGTTTACCCTAAGGCGACTTTACTGACTTAGGTACAAGGTTTGCCCTCCACCTGGGAGCAGAGGAGGGAGGGGAAACTGCAGCCAGGATGTAAAATAAATAACTAAATAAATTGTATTTAAAACAAAACAAAACAAAACAAAAAAACAAGCAAACAAGTAAAACAACCCCCCCCAAAAACCAAAGAAACTCTCTCACACACACCCATAAATATACAAAAAACCAAAGTAAACAAGCAAAAGAATTAAGGCAAAAAAAAAAAAAAAAAAAAGAAAAAGAAAAAAAAAGAAAAGAAAAAAGCCCAAACAAAGCAATTTGAGACAAAAAGTCGATGAACATGCCATTGAGTTTGTTTTGTGTTGGCCATCTACTGCTGGGCATGCAGCCTACCTTGAAGTGTGGTTAATATACCCATTGAAACTCCACTGGGAAAAGTAATTTTCCTTTGCAAGCAGGTGACAATTGCAGATAGCTTCTTGGTTTTGTTTCTGTTATACTAGATATTGTCCAATCATTTATCTTTCATTTAAACTTTTGATATGATGTAATGTAGTGGTGATTATGTTACTTCAGTGACTAATGTTTCTTAGTCAGTATTTATTGAATGTGAGAATTAAATTATATTTTAAATGATGGAATTGAGATATAATTCACACATAAAATTTATTTATTGAAAGCATAGCAATTTAATGATCTCAGTGTATTTATAGAGCTATATAACTGTCACCATTGCCTGATTCAGGAACATTTTCATCACCCTCAAAAGAAACTCTGCTATAGGGAGTCACTACCCAACTCTGTGTTCTAAACCATCCCTATCAACTACAAAGCTACTTTTAACCACAGATCTGCAGCCTCAATGGTTTTACTTGTTGTGGATATTTTATATATGTGGAATAATATGTGTTCTTTTGTGTATGGACTTTTTCAGTTTACATATTTTTAAAGGTTCTTCCATATTATAGCATATGTCAGAATTTTATTCTCTTGTGGATAAATAATATTTCATTATATGCATTTACCACATTTTGTTTATCTATTCATTTGTCGATGGATATTTGAATTTCTTTCTGATTTTGGGCTATTATGAACAATGCTGCTAAGGTCAGAGGTGTATAACTATTTAAATACTGTTTTTTCTTCTTTTATTTTTCTTTCTTTTTTAATGTAGAATATTAATCTCTGCGTTTCATGCATGCTAGGTAATTACTCTACCACTGAATTGTAGCCCTAGCTCTAAGTAAATGCTTTAAATTCTTTGAGGAAAATACCTATCAGTGAAACTCTAGGTCATATTGTAATTATATGTTAAATTCATTGAATAAACATTAAACTGTTTTTCATAATTGCTGAACCATTTTGTATCTTTATCAGTGGCATATAAGGTCTCTAACTTCCTCCTTTAGTTTCATTTCTATTGTTATGATAAAATACCCCAACAAAACAGCTTTAAAGGAAAAAAAGAATTTATTTGGCTTCCAGTTTCAAGCTATAGTCTTTCAATGTGTTGAAGTTACATCCACAGTTAAGAACAGAGAGTTAATGCATTCATGCTTACTGCTCAGCTTACTTTCTCCACTCTTACACAGTTCAGGACCCTGCCCAGGGAATGATGACATTCACAAGTGGCTGAGTCTTCCCATCTCAATTAAGGTAATCCCTCATGGGCATAACCGTAGGTCAACCTGATGTAGACAATTCCTTATTGAATGTCTCTTCCCAGGTGATTATAGATTGTGTCAAGCTGACAATTTCAACTAAACAGCATACTTTCCCACATCTTTGTTAACATTTGTTATGATATATATTTTGGATTATAACCATCCTACTAGGTATAAAGTGGTATCTGATTGTTTTGCTTTGTTTTTCTCTAAGGAGTAATGACATCAAACATCTTTACCTGTATATATATATATATATAATATATAAACATTGTATATTGTATATATATACTATATATATTGTATATATATATATATTGTTTAGAAAAATTCCTCATTTCTAAATTGTTGTGTGTTTTTATAGCGTTGACTTGTACGAGTTCTTAATATATTCTGCATACTAAACACTTAGGTTTGCAAATGTTTCCTTTAATTCTCTGCACTGAAAATTTTATTTAAACTTTCTTTTCTTGGTTTCTTTATCAATGGTATTATTTTTTCCTAATTTTCTGAGTTTTTTTTCCCTCAAGTTCTCATAGAAGATCCTTTTCTGCGAATATTTTAAATGTTGATTATCCCACAACTGGGTTATGTTGTCTTGGTATTTGATACACTGTCTGCATGCATGACCTCTTAACTGAACTCGTATTTTACCTCTCATCTCTACCTGAATAGCTTTGAGGTTAAGACCTCTTTTCTGTGCCCCATGCCGACTGAGCTCCAGGACTTTTTCTTTCTTTCTTTTTGGAATTGTTTCTTTTTTTGTGAATATAATATAATTACACCATTTCCTCCTTCCCCTTTCTCCATCTAAACACCACCCCATATACCCCTCTTTGACTCTTTCACACCCATGGCCTCTTTTCTCATTAATTGTTGTTAGATGCATATATATGTGTGTATAAATATAAACATATATAAATATAACCTGTTCAGTCTGTATAATGTTATTTGTGTGTATGTTTTCAGGGCTGACTACTTGGTATATTTTTTTTGATTAAAGTATTTTTAAGACAGGTGCTGTGTCACACACCTTTAATCCCAGTTCTCAGGAGGCAGAGAGAGACTGGTAGATCTCTGAGTTTGAGGCCAACCTGGTCTACATAGTGAGTTTCAGGGCAGCCAGAGCTATGTCAAGAGACCCTGCCTCAAAACAAATTCTTCTGTAAAATGTGTTTTGATCATATTTTCCCCTCCCAACTCCTCCCAGAGCCTCCTCACCTTCCTAGCCACCCAACTTCATTTTTCTCTTTCTTCTTCTCCATCTCTCTTTCAAAAAAAATGCACAAAAATCACAAAAACAAAAATCAGAACAATCAAGCAAAAGATTAGTAAGCCAAACAAAGTCCAAACAAAAGAAAAACTCCACACCAAAAAAAAAAATACATGGAGTTTGTTTTGTGTTGGGCCCAGGGCCTGCCCTGGAGTGTGGTTAATATACCCAGTGACACTCCACTGGAGAACACTTACTTTCCTTTTCTAGCAGTTACCAATTGCAAATAGCTTCTTGGTTAGGAGTGGGGACTTACATGTTGTATGAAAATAATTTAAATAGAATGATTTATATTGAAATGAAACAATTTTATTAATAAAAATGTAATAAAACCAAAACAGACAAAAGACTGTGTCATCTCATTTCTGACTGTGTGTTCTAAAATCTCTCAGTCTCTGTAACATCGTCCAGTTTTGAGTTTCTGTGTTAGTTCTGTCTACTGAAAGAAGAAGCTTCTCTGATGAGGGTTAAGCAAGGCACTGATCCTCTAGCAGATGGATACTTGGTAAAGATCTTTTCCCATTCTGTAGGTGACCACTTTGCCTGAATCATGATTTTCTTTGATTTTCAGCTTCATGCGGTCCCATTTATTAATTGTCAGTCTTAGTGCCTGTGCTATTGGTGGAAAACAATTTTATGTGACACTTTTTCCAGTGTTGGGGACTGAACCCAGGACTTTGCACTTGCTAGGCAAGCACTCTAGCATCCAGCTAAATCCCTAGTCCCTCCAGGTCAGTTTTGATGGGAAGTGTCTGCAGAGTCTAATGGGAAACTACTTAGCATAAATTGCATTTATTTCTTCCCCCACCTTAACCCTACTCCTATTCTGTTCATTTGAGTGAGTAATACCACTGACTATTTACTTCTCCAAGCCAGAAATGTGGAAATTGTTTTTAGATTATCTCTTCTTGCACTTCTTCACCCACAGTATAACATCTATCACTATAGATTCTACCTCTTTAATGTTCCCTAAATACATTTTCTTATTTCAATGTCCACTGCTTCAAATGTCATCACCATGTCAGTTTAGTTTGCTTTTTCACCTTAAGTGTCAATCTACTTAAAACAATTGTTCCTTGAGTATTCTTAGCCAAATCTGAAACTGTAGTGATTTGAATGAGTATGGCCCCAGTAGGCTCATATGTTTGAATACTTGGTCCCCAGTTGATAGAACTGTTTGGGAAAGATTAGGCGGTATGGCCTTGTTGGAAGAGGTGTGTCATGGGGGTGGACTTTGAGGTTTCAAAAAGTCCAGACCAGGCCCGGTAGCCTGTTCTGCTTCCTGTTTGTGGATTGGACTGTAAACTCTCAGCTACTGCTTTAGAACTCTGCCTGCCTGCTTACTGCCATGCTTACTGCTAAGATGGTCATGGACTCACGCTCTGAAACTGTAAGCTCCAACAGACTCTTTCTTCTATAAGTTGCTTTGGTTATGGTGTCTCTTTACAGCAAATGAAAAGTAAAGAAGACATAAAAGTAGATGCTTTTGATATGGTCCTATTGAATTCTGTACTTAGTAATGTCATTGCATTAAATACAATACATGGTAGTCTGTGATATTTAGTTTACCTGCCTTCTCCATGAAATTAAGTATTTCTGTAGTAATCCTTGTTTTATATGAATTTACATATATACTATCTGGAGCAAAATCATAAACACGGTAGTTACTCAAATTTCTCTATAGCTTATTTTTGATATATAAACCTTTCTGAAAGAAAGAATGAGAATAAAGTACTTTATTATTTGTCTTTGGGCATATGAAAACTCAAGGAAAATGTTTTTTATTGCTAATATAACTTTGGATTTTCATAACTGTCTGTTTATTTAGAGAATTCTGATCTTAGTGGGACCTGGACCTCTGGGGACAAAAGAAGAAGACTTATATCCTGTTGGATATGCAGTCTTTCTTTCTCATGCTCCAGTGGTGTGTTGCAAGATTGTGGCCTTGTAATTAGTTGGACAAGAATTGAAAGGGCAGGATAACAGACTTTTAAAACAGCAACATTTTAAGCATTGTCCTAAGATGCAACATAAAAGTTCAGCTGAAAAGAATGTCAAGAGGCCATCTTGTCAAGGCGCTCTACCTTTAAGCAGGCTAATTCTAAAGGATTAATGACTAATGGTCACTCAGGAGTTCCTAATAATTCACTGAAATGAATACTCATTGTGAAAGGGAAGAAAAGGCCTAAAGAAATGAAACAGTTTAAGGTGATAGATATACTAACTTCCCTGAGTTGATCATTATATATAAAAATATATTCAATATATATATTCATATGTATGTTATATTCAATATATAGATGAAAAAAATCATATTGTTCTTCATAAATATGTACAAGTTTTATGTGTTAACAAGAACGAATTTAAAAGAATATACATGAAAGTACAAATATTAAGCCAGGCATTTGGAAGGGTAAGGCAAGAGAATGGCCTAGGCTAGCCTGGGATACATAGTAGTTTCTAATCTAGTATGAACCATTTAGCAAGATCCTGTTTCAAGAAACCAAAAAGTAGAAAGTTTATGTATGTCAAGTTGTCTGTGATAATTTGAGTGAGAATGATCACCATAGACTCATATATTTGAATTCTTAGTTCCAGTTAGTAGAACTGTTTGGGAAAGATTAAGAGGTGTGGCCTTGTTGGAAGAGGTGTGTCACTGGGAGCAGGCTTTGAGGTTTCAAAAGCCCTGACCAGGTTCATTGTTTCTCTCTGCCCACGTCTGGATCAGGATGTAAAGCTCTCAGCTACTGCTCCAGTGCCATGCCTATCTGCTTCCTGCCATGATGATCATGGTATAACCCTATAAAACTGTAAGCAAGCCCCCAATTAAGTGCTTTATTTTTATAAGAGTTTCCTTGGTCATGGTATCTCTTGACAGCAATAGAACAGTAAGTAAACCTTGTCCATGGGTATACACTGATCAATGTAAAGAGAGAATGTTAGGAAATGACTGAAATATAACACCATATATAGAAGTGAAAATTCTGTGTTATGTGGTAATTCTGTGTTCAATGTACTGAGAAATGGCTAAATTGTTTTCCATAATCATGTTTTGGTAAGTTTTAACTGTCACCATATACAACTTAGAAACACCTTGGAAGAGAGCCTCAATAAGGGCTTGTCTAGATCCGGTAGTATGTGGGGATGTCTGTGGATGATTATTCTTGATTGCCTTAACAGATGTGAGAAGACTCAGCCCACTGTGGGTGACTTCAGTCCCTAGGTAAGAGGTCCTGAACTGTATAAGAGCAAAGAAAGCTATCTGAGCATCAGCAAATGAGTGAGCATGCATATATTTATTTTCTTTGCTCTTGGATATCATTTGACTGTTTGCTTCAAGCTCCTGCTATGGTGACTTCCATGCTATGATAGACTGTAATCTGGAATAAACCATTTCCCTCTAAATTGCTTATTGGCAGGACATCTTACCACAGCAACGGAAATGAATCTGTAACACATTACCTTTGCATTCTCACCAGTAATATTTGAGAATTTTGATTTCTCTACATCTTTGCCAACAGTTGTTATATCTGCCTTCTTTAAAAAAATTGCTCATCCTATGGAATGGGAAGTACTAGCTCATTGTAGTTTTGATTTGTATTTCTCCAGAGACAAATGACATTGAGCATCTTTTCATGTTTATTGGCTATTTTTATATCTTCTTTGGAGACATATATATTCCATTATTTTGACCATGTTTGAATTAGGTTATTTTTGTTACTGTTATGAGTTCGTCATGTGTCCCATACAGTAACCATTTACCAAATATATCATTTGTTAAGTATTTTATCTCATCCTACAGGTTGCTTTCTCACTCTGTTCTTAGGATTGTTTGATGCACAAAAGTTTAATTTTAATGTAGCCCAATTTACCTATTTCTTTTGTTGCCTGTGCTTTTCGACATCATATTAAGAAATCATTGTAAAATCTAAATGCAAGTAAGCTTTTATGTTTTTTACTAATAATTTTATAGTTTTATGTCTATACCATTTTGAGCCATTTATCTATTTATATATTATTGTATCATTCAAACCCAGGGTGTTACGCATTTGGTAGAGAACTTTCACTAAGCTATATACCCTTAGTTTGTGTTCATTTTTGTGTATAGTATAAGGTAAGTTTATAGAGAAATTCTTTTACTTGTGGCTAGCCAACTTTCATATTATCACTTGTTTGAAGACTTTCTATTCTATTGAATAGTCTTGGTACCCTTATCAAAATCAATTGACCATGTGTGCTAGAGCTAATTTCTGGGCTTTCTATTTTATTCACAGACCTGAGTTTAATTTTGGTTTTGTTACATACAGAGTAACAATCTGTGGGTTGTTCAACTTCTCTAGTTGAAAACCTCCCTGTGATATAAAGTTTCATACAGGCAGACATTTTTCTTTATTTTGTTTGCTACTGTGTCCTTGGTATAGATATCAATGATTAATAATACAAATGATAGTAGTTACTATCAAATGAATGAACAGTAACCTATTTCTGAAAGCTATTGTGAAAATTAAATAAAACAACATAAATAATTCAGCCTTATACATTGTATGTAAGCAAGGATGGTTATTTAAAATATTCCTACTAATAATATAATGCTCATGAGTGAATTGAATGATGGATATTAAATTGATACTATATTAAATGCTTTTTTTCTTTAAATACAAGAAACTGGGTGGTGTGGATCTAGAGTTACCTGGAATTGAGTGGTTCTCAGTTGTGTGTGTGTGTGTGGTATGCAAGGACTGGGCAAAAACATCTTACTTCCACATAAGTTGATAAGACTGGCTCCCTTGTTTCTAGCATTCTAAAAACACTAAATGAGCACTAATGTTGAGATGCCAAAGGAGAAAATGAGTTTAGGGTGATGAAGAAGGAAGGAAGACATTTGCCAGGCAGCTTTATGGTTCTGAAAGGAGCAACGTCTGGGTCACCATGAAGCACACCAGGTCAAGCCAAGAGATTAGAGGTATTTACATAGATTTAAATTGAATCTTTCTGCAAAGTATACTTCTCATTCTATAGGCAAGGAAACAGACTCTGAGGGGTTAAATAATAGGTGGTAAATGGCAGAATCAACATTAAACCTGGCTTTATCTGGACCTCAAGGCCTGTAATCTGAAGCAACATAGATTTTATTTAGTTTCTTTGTTAAATCTCAACTTCACGGGTAAATATAAGAACAACTAAGACAAAATTCAGATTCCTTTAATGTTTTTTTCATTGTTTTTTGTAACTAGTAAGCCCTTAAAAAATTAGTGTCCTATACTGCTGATTTAACTAGGAGGTTGAAGTATTCCAAGCTGCTAGCAAGTTACTTTGAGAAATGTAAACTTTTCTAAGTTATAAGCCTATGTAATATTTTTTAAAATTTGCAGTAGAACTATAAAATATAATAGCAATTTTGCTATTTGTAGATTGTTATATTTGGCAAGATATGTGGTAGAGTAGGTGGATGGGTATGATGTGAGTGAGTGTGTGTGTGTGTGTGTGTGTGTGTGTGTGTGTACATACATGATAAGTGTGGAAACATCTAAGTCAGAAAAATGGAAAAGTGCATTAAGGATGGTTTTCAGTGAAGAAATCATCATATACTTATGGTGCTAAAAGCTATATCTGTTTCTTTCACTCTGATTCTAAGTTCAGCCAGTTATTTTTATAAACTCATGCTGTTATTTGAAAGGTAATAAGAGCAAAAAATGTAGCTAGTTTATCCAAGTTATTACTTTTGTTATAACTTGCCATAGGGAGGTATCTTTCAGGACCACTGATGCCATCTTCACAGAAAAAGGATGGGATGTTGCTTTGATATATTTGTGTGCCAGTGCCCCCCTGAGTATATTCTGTGTAGTCTGTGATACAATGAGAGTCCAGACTGTAGAGCTGAACTGCATGCTTTTGAATCCTTGTTCAGACACTGGCACTGTGACATTGAAAGATTTACTTAAGGGAACAGGTGTAGTGCTTGCTTGTTTTGAGACATGGTCACCATATAGCCTTGGATTCCTGGTCCTCCTGCTTCTGACTTCAGAGATCTGGGATTGCAGGTGTGTAGCACTACACCCAGCCAGGTTTTGTGTTTATATGAAAAGTGTGAATAATAATAGGATGTCTAATTCAGGGTAGCTATAAGAATAAAATAATACATGAAAAGCTCTTAGAAAAGTTCCCGGATCATAAAGTTTTCAATAAATGCCAGCTATTTTGTTTGTTATTGTTGATTACTGTTATTATTGTTATCATTATGTGCTGTGAAATAAGCAAAGAAAATACACCAGCTTTTTATTTTGTACTCTTGCAATGTGAAATATAGCCTTTTCTTTAAGCTTGACAAAAGTTGTAGTCCCTATCATAGAGAAATTCTTTAAATCAAATATCTGGAATTGTATACAATTACCATATCTTTATGGAAATGTGACTTCATGACTTTATCAGATTTGTGTTGATACAAGAAAACAGTTCCTTTTGGTGGGGCAATGAATGTAATGTAAGAGCATCGAATTTGGAGTATGAAGACTGGTTCTACTTACTATATTTTTAGAGCAAATTGTTGGACATTTCTACTCCACAATTTGGGAGAATAAATTTCTCTGTATCATAGGATACAGGAATATGAAAAGGAAATGATGAATGTTTCTTTATTCATTCTCTCCTTTTTTGAGATCAGGTCTCATTTTATAGATCTTGCTGGCCTAGAACTTGCTATGTAGACCATCCTGGCCTCTTCTGCACTCTGTAATTACTTCTGCATTACTGTAATTCCAGTAATTGCAAGTGTGCACCACAATGCCTGGCTTATTTATTTATTTATTAAGGTATTTATTGAGTGACTACTTTGTGTCAGGTACTATGTATTATGTATTACATGCTTATGGCCTCACAATAGAGATACAAAATATATAAGAAAATATATGTTTATATGCGAGTGAATAATAGGAAAGGGCCCAATTTAATTAGGATGAATAGAGAAAGACTTACTAAGCAGGTATTGTTATACTGAGAGGTAGGGTAATATGGGCATTAAGGGCCTAGAGAGATGGATTAGTTGTTAAGAGCACTGGTTGATCTTCCAGGGCATCCACACTGATACACATAAAATAAAATATTTTTTAAAATAAAAAATGGAATTGAGATGGGGGAGTACCAAAAAATCATGTGTGAAAGTTTATGGAAGACCTACCAAAAGAGCAGTTTGACTGTGAAGTAGTAAGGGGGAAAGCTATGTCATCTGAGATTAAAACATAGGAGGATCCATGTGTTCCTGCCCATAGTTATCAGTTGATTTTACCTGTTCTAAGAGCAAGTCCTTGTAGCGATAACACCCGCGCTACCACCACCGGTTCACCATGTCCGAGCGAGGGGCTGTGGATCGAAAAACAGAGACAAAAGACAGCGGGTCATTCGCCTCAGCAGAATGCCAAGTGCTGTTTATTGAAGGAGGGAGGAAACCTTAAATACAGGCTTACAGCACAATGGGAGAATCCCAGAGGGCAGAAGTTCGCTACTGCTACTGATGTTTACAATCTTGCATCTAAGCTGTTAATGCCCAATATGCAGGATACACAGACAAGGAACTTCCCTTAAGCATTCAGGAAGAAGGAAACCGGCAGGGAATCAGCATAGGGAGGACATCTGGTCAAGGTCGGCAAGCAGGCAACAGTTTACTCAAAATGGGAGGGCCAGGGCCCTACAAGTCCTAGTACAGCAGAGTTTAGTGTGTTGAAGGGATAAGATGTCAGTGTGGATGTTAAGGTAGGTCCTCCCACCTCGATTAACTAAATCTAGAGACTCTCACAGACATAACCAGAGGTTTGCTTCCATGGCGATTCTCGATCCTGTCAACATGAATGTGCATTTGTGTGTTCAAGGCTCTGAGAAACTATGCAGCCCTAGAAGCCCTTTGACTGGGTGCCATCTTGTGTTTCCCCAGTAGTCTTGCTTTTGTCTTGGTCCACAGTATGCCTTTCCATTCTTGCCAGAGAAGGCACTCTGAGGAATGCTGATTTCCCAAGACTGTACATTTTTTTAAAACATAGTTTTTTTGAGATTATGCTGTCATTACATCATTTTCCCTTCCCTTCCCTCCCTACAAACCTTTCCATGTATCACACTGCCTACCCCCCACTTGCTCTCATTCAAATTCATGGGTTCAATTGTTCACGCATGTGCACACACACCAAAATATGTAAATATAATCTGCTCAGTCTGTATAATGTTACTCATATGTATGTTTTGAGGGCTGACCATTTGGTATTGGATATGAAGGGTTCACAACATGCCCCCACGGTCGGGCGTGTTTGCATATGCCCTGCGGACACTTCCGCCTAGCCAGTTCCAGGTCAGGATAGCCATTTCCGGGTCAAGGCGTCTCCCGTGACCAGGATCCGTGAGCCTTTAAAAGCTGGCGCCATGTTCCCTGGTCTCTTCTTCCTCTCTGCACACGTGTTTCCCCAGGCCTGGGCACTCTCTGTCCCTTTTATCTTAATAAACTCTTATTAGCGGATTCTGTCGTGTTTTGTGACATTTCCTTGCAGGGTAAGAGCGCAAAATAACTAACAGGGTAACCAGTGCTCTCTCCTAAGACTAGCTGTAAGCATATCTTAGTTGTCTGTAATTCTTAGTGTAAGAGTGAGGCCTCCTGAGCATCCCCCCTTTCACATTAGTATGTCTATTGTTGTTGTCCTTGTTCTGACCATGTTTAGGCTGTCATGTTTTTGAGACTTTATGGGTGTAGCTTCTGATATAACCAGGAGACAAATATCATAGCAAATTCTTTTGTTCCACTGGCTCTTACAATCTTTCTTTCCACCTCTTCCACAATGACCCCTGAGCCTTAGATGAAGGGATTGTATTGATAATGTATCCCTTGAGCCTGGGCTCCATAACTCTGCATTTTGATTGGTTTTTTTTTTGTAATGGTCTCCATCTGTTACAAAGAGAAGTTTCCTCTATGAAGACTGAGGACTATACTTACCTGTGGGTATAAGGACAAATATTTAGAATGTAGTTAGGGGTTATGCTGGTTTAGTAGAGTGCTGGTTGTAGGTCCTTTTCCAAGATCCATGACTATATTAGCCTGGGGTAGTTGGCTAGGTTTCCAGTATATGGCACAGTTTTTCTCAGATATTTGAATTTGTAGTATTTCTATTACACTGCAAAATGTAAGAGGCTGAGGAAGAGACAAGTCTAAACACAGAATAAGAAAGATAACTCTTCCCTTGACCCATGATTCATGTCTACATTAATGACCATGGATGCCATTCTCCTTCTCCACCTCAAAACACTTAGGTGGTATTCTACCTCATTATATATTGATGTCCTGTGCACCATCAAACCTTTTGGCAATTTAGGCAAAATTGCCCTTGCTAGCTCTCCAATTCCCATAGACCATCATTTGTCAGGCACATACCTTGTTTGTGCATCTCAGGTATCTCTGCATTACTTGAAGGAACCTAGATCTATGGCTGACCTCTCAAATCTCACCTGTGTGTTACTCTGCACAGCAAACATTCAAATACTATTACCCGTCTACCGAAGTTTAGATATGGAATGTCCCCCCAAAGGTAATGAGCTTAATCCTCAGAATGGCACTATTGGGAGATGATTAAACCTTTAAGAGGCCACTTAGTAGAAGGAAGTTATGGCAATAGGGAAATTGAATAGTCCTTGAATAGTCTATTGCCATCCTTGACCCTTCTTTGCTTCTCCACCTCCATGGAGATCTTCTTTTGTTGTCAAAGGAACCCACATAGATGCTCCAAGCTCCTGCTGCTATGACTCTCTGCCAGGATGGACTGTAACTTGGAATTATGAACCAAAGAAACCCTTTCTCCCTTAAATTTCTTTTGTTAGTGTATTTTACTGCATCAGCAGGAAAAGAAACTAATACATGCTTTAACCACCTTGTGCCTTTGAAATTGCTAATTTGAATCATCCCCATTGTTGTTCTTAGTTGGTCAATTTAGGGTCCTTCCCTCCTCCCCTCCTTCCTTCTCTCCTTCCTTCTCCCTTTTTCTTTTAAAGTAGGGTCTCTTCTCTAGGCGTGTCTATAATTTGCTGTATCACTGAGGATCTTGAACTTTGGATGCTCTTGTCTCTACTTCCACATCTGATTTATGCAGTGCTGGATATCAAGCATAAGACTTCATGCATGCTAGGCATGACAGTCTACCAACTGAATTATATCCATAGCAAGTATTCTTCTTTAGAGAACATAATTCTATTGGTTCTTCAGTTTGTTCCAACACCTAGTTTACCTTGCCTACAGTTCAGAAGTTCTCACTACTTAAGCTGCACAGAGAAACCTATGCTTTCATTCCTAATTGCGGAAAAGGAGGATTTTCATATGTGCCATTTTCATTCACAGGAACATTGTGTGAGCATTTTGTCTGTTATCTGATTCTTTTAACTCTTTTTGAGTACAAAGAAACTGACATTCCATCTACATCTACAACACTACAAAAGGTAACCTCTTTGGACTGAAGATTTAATGATTACTTTTTTACTTCAAAATGTCTGATCTGCAATTTGTTTATCACAGAAAATACCATTTGTATTAGAGCTTAAACTAGCTTCCTTTTAAATATTAATGTGCCTTCAATGAAGAAATATTTCCTCAGGTCCCTTACTCATTTTAAATCTGGCTATTTGTTTGTCTACTATAGGCTTATTTGTATTTTTATAATACATTTTGAATAGTAACCCTTATCAGAATACATTTTGTACTTTTTCTTCTAATATGAAGGCTACCATTTTCTTTTATTGGAGGTAATAAGGTCACCACACAATGACTTTGGACCCTGTAGTGGTAGATGATGAGAATGTTTCAGGGTCTGTGAATTTGAGTGCAACAGCAGTAAGGACCCAAAGATGACAAAATGTCACTGTGCCTTGGTTCTGGTGATGGGAGCAACATAGCAATGACTAACTCTCTGAGAGTGGGGCACCTCAGCGATTCAGATCGGAAGGCCAGTCCAAATGCTGATAGACAGGACGCCATGGCTGTTTGGCTGGGAATGTCAATCCTGGCAGGATGACACAGTTTAGTTAAGCTGGTATGAGAGGCACAATATTTGCTTGTCCCTAGACAAAATGAGTACGCAGGTTAGCAGTGCCTCCAGATCCCTAGGGTGTAGGACACCACACCAACCCTGCAGCTAGTCAATGTGCCAAGGACTCAGAGCCCTTGGGGTCCAAGGACATGCTTTACCCGTGGCATTTGGATTAGGAGAGGAACTAGAATTGATTGCTCTGTTGTACCAGAGGCCTGAGGTCTCCCTTGGGGATGGAGTCCTGTCTTGACAGAGCATTCAAGTCTCACAATGCACAGAATGCTTGAGATACTTAGAGGATGGAGTTGGGCTTCAACTTGACCATGAGAGGAGCATGCACTTGTTGATTAGAATGAAAGAAATGGAAGGGATTCATGGTACTTTGGCCCTAGGCATTAGGGAATAGCAATAGCTTGACCAGGGATGGCTATCAGATGGATGTATTTCAGTGATAGCAAACACTCTAGTTGAGAGGACCTTGTGGCTACTTGCCTGGAGAACATGTCTTCCCAAGATGGAACAGTACAGTAGCAGCATGGGCTATGAGAAGTAGGGTACAGTATTGTTTCCTTCTCTGGGAGTAGCTTAGAATGAACACTGGGTAGTTCCCTGATACAGATTCAGAGGCTGTTCTTCTAAATGACTCTAGTTTGATTTCCAGCACCCACATGGCCACTCATAACACTTTGTAGCTCCAGTTCCAGGGGATCTGACACCTACTTTTGGCCTCTATGGGTACCAGGAACACAAGCAGTATACAAACATATATGTAGGCAAAGCACATATACACATAAAATAAAGATATATGTGTTTGCAAAGCATGTGTGAGTACCTGAGTTTGATTCCTGACACATATGTGCACATGAAAAAAATGGTGAAACCAACTAAAAATACTCAAATTTTCTTCCTTTCCCTAGTATACTGAAAGTCATATCTTTTTTTTAATTAAGGGATTTTCTATTCCTTTTACGTATCAAGCATGGATTCCCCTGGCCTCCCTCCTCCCACCCCTCAGCCTTCCCCACAAACCCACCCCTCATTCCCACCCCCTCCTGGGGAGTCAGCAGAGCCTGGTATATTCAGATGAGGCACGTCCAAGCCCCTCCTCCCTGCACCAAGGCTGAGCAAAGTATCTCAGCATAGACCCTAGGTTACAAAAAGCCAGCTCATGCACTAAGGACAGGTCCTGGTCTCACTGCCTAGGGGCCCCCTAAACAGTTCAAGCTAAACAACTGTCTCACTTATCCAGAGGGCCTGGTCCAGTGCCATGGGGGCTCCTCAGCTATTGGTTCACAGTTCATGTGTTTCCACTAGTTTGGTTAGTTGTCTCTGTACTTTTTCCAATCATGATCTCGATAGCTCTTGCTCATATAATCCCTCCTCTCTCTCGCCGATTGGACTCCTGGAACTTGGCCTGGGGCTTGGCCTTGGATCTCTGCATCTGCTTCCATCAGGTGCTGGATGAGGGTTCTATCATGACAGTTAGGGTGTTCGGCCATCTGATCACCAGAGTAGGTCAGCTCAGGCACTCTCTCGACCATTGCCAGTAGTCTATAGTGGAGTCATCTTTGTGGATTCCTGGGGACCTCTCTAGCACTCTGCTTCTTCCTATTCCCGTGGAGTCTTCATTTATCATGGTATCTTTTTCCTTGTTCTCCCACTCTGTTCCTGATCCAGCGGGGACCTCCCGCTCCCCTAAGCTCTCTTTCCCCCGACCCTTGCCCTCCATTATCCCCCTCACCTGCAGTTTTCTCCTGTATATCTCATCCATTTCTCCATGACTGTGTGATCCCTGTGTCTTTCCTAGGGTCCTCTTTACTAGCTAGCCTCCCTGAAGTGGTGGGTTGCAGTTGGGTTATCCTTTACTTTACATCTAGTATCCACTTATGAGTGAGTACATACCATGTTTGTCTTTCTGAATCTAGGTTACCTCACTCAGGATGTTATTTTCTAGTTCCATCCATTTGCCTGCAAACCTCATAATGTCATTGTTTTTCTCTGCTGAGTAGTACTCCATTGTGTATATGTACCACATTTTCTTTATCCATTCTTCAGTTGAAGGGCATCTAAGTTGTTTTCAGGTTCTGGCTATTACAAATAATGCTGATATGAACATAGTTGAGCATGTGTCCTTGTGGTATGATTGAGCATTCCTTGGGTATATACCCAAGAGTGGTATAGCTGAGTCTTGAGGTAGATTAATTCCCAATTTCTTGAGAAACTGCCATACTGATTTTCAGAGTGGCTGTACAAATTTGCATTCCCACCAACAGTTTAGGAGTGTTCTCCTTGCTCCACATCCTCTCCAACATAAGCTGTCTTCAGTGTTTTTGATCTTAGCCATTCTGACAGGTGTAAGGTGGTATCTCAGAGTCGTTTTGATTTGCATTTCCCTGATGACTAAGGATGTTGAGCAATTCCTTAAATGCCTTTCAGCCATTTGAGCTTCTTTTGTTGAGAATTCTCTGTTTAGCTCATTTTTTAAATTGGACTGTTAGGTATTTTGATGTCTAGTTTCTTGAGTTCTTTATATATTCTGGATATCAGCCCTCTGTCAGATGTGGTGTTGGTGAAGATCTTTTCCATTCTGAATGCTGTCTTTTTGTCTTATTGACCGAGTCCTTTGCCCTACAAAAGCTTCTCAGTTTCAAGACGTCCCATTTATTAATTGTTGCTCTCAGTGTCTGTGTTACTGATGTTATATTTAGGAAGTGATCTCCGGTGCCAATGTGTTCAAGACTACTTCCTACTTTCTCTTCTATCAGGTTCAGAGTAACTGGATTTATGTTGAAGTCTTTGATCTACTTGGACTTAAGTTTTGTGCACGGTGACAGATAATGGATCTGTTTGCAATCTTCTACATGTTGACATCCAGTTATGCCAGCACCATTTGTTGAAGATGCTTTCTTTTTTCCATTGTACAGTTTTGGCTTCCTTGTCAAAAATTAGGTGTTCATACACATGCAGATTAATGTCAGGGTCTTCAGTTCGATTCCATTGGTCCACATGTCACTTTTTATGCCAGTACCAAGCTGTTTTATTACTGTAGCTCTATAGTAGAGCTTGAAGTCAGGGATCGTGATGCCTCCAGAGGTTGTTTTATTGTACAGGATTCTTTTGGTTATCCTGGGTTTTTTGTTTTTCCAAATGAAGTTGAGTAGTATTGTTCTCTCCAGGTCTGTGGAGAATTGTGTTGGGATTTTGATGGGGATTGCATTGAATTTGTAGATTGCTTTGGTAAGACTGCCATTTTTACTATGTTAATCCTGCCTATGTTTTTGGTAAGATTGCCATTTTTACTATGTTAATCCTACCTATCCATGAGCATGGGAGATCTTTCCATTTTCTGATATCTTCTTCAATTTCTTTCTTCAGGGACTTAAAGTTCTTGTCATACAAGTCCTTCGCTTGCTTAGTTAGAGTTAGCCCCAAGGTATTTTATATCATTTGTGGCTATTGTAAAGGGTGATGTTTCTCTGATTTCTTTCTCAGCCCGTTTGTCATTTGTATGTAGGAGGGCTACTGATTTTTTTAAGTTAATCTTGTATCTTGCCATGTTACTGAAGGTGTTTATCAGCTGTAAGAGTTCCTTTGTCGAATTTTTGGGGTCACTTATGTATACTATCATGTCATCTGCAAATAGTGAAAGTTTGACTTCTTCCTTTTCAATTTGTATCCCCTTGATCTCCTTTTGTTGTCTTATTGCTCTAGCTAGAACTTCAAGTACTATATTGAATAAATATGGGGAGAGCAGACAGCCTTGTCTTGTTCCTGATTTTAGTGCAATCACTTTGAGTTTCTCTCCATTAATTTGATGTTGGCTGTTGGCTTGCTGTAAATTGCCTTTATTATGTTAGGTATGTTTCCTGTATTCCTGGTCTCTCCAAGACCTTTATCATGAAGGGGTATTGGATTTTGTCAAAGGCCTTTTCAGCATCTAACGAAATGATCATGAGTTTTTTCTTTCAGTTTGTTTATATGGTGGATTACATTGACAGAGTTTTGTATGTTGAACCAACCTTGCATCTCTGTGATGAAGCCTATGGTGGATAATTGTTTTGATGTGTTCTTGGAGTCTGTTTGCCAATATTTTATTGAGTATTTTTGCATCAATGTTCATGAGGGAGATCGGTCTGTAGTTCTCTTTCTTTGTTGCATCCTTGTTTGGTTTAGGAATCAGGGTAATTGTAGCCTCATAGAAGGAGTTTGGTAATGTTCCTTCTGCTTCTATTGTGTGGAACAATTTAGAGAGTATTGGTATTATCTCTTCTTTGAAGATCTGGTAGAATTCTGCGCTGAAACCATCTGGTCCTGGGCTTTTTTTTTTGGTTGGGAGACTTTTAATGACTGTTTCTATTTCTTTAGTGGTTATTGGTCTATTTAAATAGTTTATCTGGTCTTGATTTAACTTAGGTATGTGGTACCTATTCAGAAAATTGTCCATTTCTTTTAGATTTTCCAGTTTTGTGGAGTAGAGGTTTTTGAAGTATGACCTGATGATTCTCTGGATTTCCTCGTTGTCTATTGTTATGTCTCCCTTTTCATTTCTGATTTTGCTAATTTGGATGCTTTCTCTCTGCCTTTTGGTTAGTCTGGATAAGGGCTTGTCTATCTTGTTGATTTTCTCTCTTTGTTTCATTGATTCTTTGTATTGTTCTCTTTGTTTCTATTTTATTGATTTCAGCTCTCAATTTCATTATTTCCTGGCATCTGTTTCTCCTGGGTGAGTTTGCTTCTAGTTCTAGAGCTTTCAGGTGTGCTGTTAAGTCACTAGTGTGAGGTTTCTCCAACTTCTTTATGTGGGCATTTAGTGCTATGAACTTTCCTCTTAGCACTGCTTTCATAGTGTCCCATAAGTTTGGGTATGTGGTATATTCATTTTCATTGATCTCTAGGAAGTCTTTAATTCCTTTCTTTATTTCTTCCTTGACCCATTGGTGATTCAGTTGAACATTGTTCAGTTTCCATGAGACTATAGGCTTTCTGTAATTTTTGTTGTTGTTGAAATCTAACTTTAAGCCATGGTGGTCTGATAGAATACAGGAGGTTATTCCATTTTTTTTTTGTATCTGTTGAGATTTGCTTTGTGACCAAGTATGTGGTCGATTTTGGAGAAGGTTCCATGCGGTGCTAAGAAGAAGATATATTCTTTTTTGTTAGGGTGGAATGTTCTGTAGATATCAATTAAGTCCATTTGAGTCATAACATCAGTTAAACCCCTTATTTCTCTATTAAGTTTCGATTTGGCAGATCTGTCCAGTGGTGAGAGTGGGGTGTTGAAGTCTCCCACTATTTATGTGGGGTTTTATGTGTGATTAAGCTTTAGTAATGTTTCTTTTACATATGTGTTTGCCCTTGTGTTTGGGGCTTAAATGTTCAGAATTGAAACTTCATCTTGGTGGATCTTTCCTGTGATGAGTATGTAATGTCCTTCTTGATCTCTTTTGATTGATTTTAGTTTGAAGTCTATTTTGTTGGATATTAGTATAGCTACACCAGCTTGCTTCCTAAGACCATTTGATTGGAAAGACTTTTCCCAGCCTTTTATTCTGAGGTGGTGTCTATCTTTGAAATTGAGGTGTGTTTCTTGTATGCAGCAGAAAGATGGGTCCTGCTTTCGTATCCATTCTGTTAGCCTGTGTCTTTTTATAGGTGAATTAAGTCCATTGATATTAAGGGATATTAATGACCAGTGATTGTTAGTTCCTGTTATCTTTTGGTGGTAGTGAGTGTATATTTCTCTTCTTTGGGATTTACTGCTGTGGGGTTATCTATTGCCTGTGTTTTCGTGGGTGTATCTGACTTCCTTAGGTTGGAATTTTCCTTCTAGTGCTTTCTGTAGGGCTGGATTTGTGGATAGGTATTGTTTAAATCTGGTTTTGTCTTGGAATATCTTGTGCACTCCGTCTATGTTGACTGAAAGTTTTGCTGGGTATATTAGTTTAGGCTGGCATCCATGGTCTCTTAGTGTCTGCATTATATCTGTCCAGGTTCTCTGGCTTTCAAAGTCTCCATTGAGAAGTCGGGTGTTACTCTGATGGGTTTGCCTTTATAAGTCACTTGGCCTTTTTCCTTTGCTGCTCTTAATATTCTTTCTTTATTCTGTATGTTTAGTTGTTTAATTATTATGTGGCGAGGGGATTTTTTTTGGGGGGTCTTGTCTGTTTGGTGTTCTGTAGGCTTCTTGTATCTTCATAGGTATTTCCTTCTTTAAGTTGAGAAAGTTTTCTTCTATGATCTTGTTGAATATATTTTCTGTGCCTTTGAGTTGGTATTCTTCTCCTTCTTCTATCCCTATTATTCTTAGATTTGGCCTTTTCATGGTGTCCCAGATTTCCTGGATGTTTTGTGTTATGACTTTTTTGGCTTTAGTATTTTCTTTGACTGACGAATCTATTTCGTCTATTGTATCCTCTACACTAGAGATCCTCTCTTCCATCTCTTGTATTCTGTTGGTTATGCCTGCATCTGTGGTTCCTGTTGTTTACTCAGATTTTCTATTTTCAGCATTCCCTCTGTTTGTGTCTTCTTCATTGTTTCTATTTCCCTTTTGAGGTCTCGGACTGTTTCCCTCACATGTTTAATTCCTTTTTCATGGTTTTCTTGGCTTTCTTTAAGGGATTTATTGATTTCTTCCAATTTTTTCTTTGTCTTTTTCTCAATTTCATTTTTCATTTTTTCTTGAAGGGCCTCTAGCATCTTCATAATGGTATTCTTTTTTTTTTTTTTTTTTTTTGGTTTTTCGAGACAGGGTTTCTCCATGTAGCTTTGCGCCTTTCCTGGAGCTCACTTGGTAGCCCAGGCTGGCCTG
>CABHPH010061685.1:39033-49801 GCA_902168325.1 Peromyscus nudipes
GTGTGTGTGTGTGTGTGTGTGTGTGTGTGTGTGTGTGTGTGTGTGTGTGTGTATTAAGGCCTGAAGTTAATGTCTGAAGTCTTCCTTGACCACTCTCCACATTATTCATTGATGCAATGTCTCAGTTGAACACAGAACTTACTCATATGACTAATCTAGTTAGCCAGCTTGCTCCAAGGATCTTCTGTCTCCTTTCTGAACACTAGATTTATAGGCAGGTCACCATGCATTTACACTCAGCATTTACATGGGTTCTTACT
Source organism: Peromyscus nudipes (assembly GCA_902168325.1). Lineage (NCBI taxonomy): Eukaryota > Metazoa > Chordata > Mammalia > Rodentia > Cricetidae > Peromyscus > Peromyscus nudipes. Next base: position 39,294 of record CABHPH010061685.1, read on the forward strand.
ATACAACTTCTTGACCTCAAGCTTGAAGGCAAATGCTTTATCTACTGAGCCATTTTTCTAGCTCCCTAATTCTTTTGTTGAGCCTTTTTAAAAGATGAATTCTTAGAAGTGGGATTAGCTGGCCAAAGGTATTAAGCATTTTCTGGCCTGACACCTAACTTAAGAAACTTGGAATTTGACTACAGTGAAACATCACTCAGAAGTTACCAAGTGACTTTCTTCTTGGCAAATGAAACTGCTCGTTCTGGATTTTAATAATTCTTAAAGCTTATCTTAACATGTAGTACTTCTTTACTACCACCTTCCTGAAATTCTCCTGTCTTGACTCATGACATGCCATTATTTAGTTCTCTTTCTACCTCCCTAATACTGTTCCTTGAAGGTCTGAAATGCAGCCTTTCTTAGGGTTGCTTTCAGTCCCTTCCAAAATATGTATAACCTGCAAACCACTTTCTCTAGCCATGACTTCTTTCTTTTTTTAATTGAAAATAAATTTATTTTATACATCATGTCCTGATCATGGTTCCCCCCTTATCTTCTGCCTGGTCCTCCCCACCTCCCAACCCTTCCCACTCCAATTCCTTGCCCCTCCTCTCTCTTAAGAACACAAATAGGCAAATAAAAAAAGCAAACAAGGGCAAAACAAGATGAACAAACTAACAGAAGAAGAGAACAGAAAGAAACTAAGAAAGAACATGAGAAATTCATACACATTCGTGCATGTGCGCGCGCACACACACACACACACACACACACACACACACACGCATGCATGCACACACACACACACACACACACACACACAAAACCCTTAAAGACTCAAAATTGGAAACCATAATATACAAGTAAAAGACCAGTAAGGTGTTTAAATAAAAAGTCCAAACAAAGTAATATGAGATTTAAAAAATCTCCCCAAATACTTAGCATTTGTTTTGTGTTGGCTATCTACTACTGCACATGGGGTCTCCCCTTAAGCATGATTTGTATATGCAGTGAGACTCCATGGGAGAAACTAATTTTTCCTTTGTGAGTGGTTGTATATTGGAGGCAGTGTCTTGATTAAGAATGGAGATTCCAGTATGCTTCTTATCTCAGTACTGGGACCCTGTCTGGTTTGGAACTGTGCAGGCTCTGTGCATGCTGACAAGTCTCTGTGAGTTCATATGTGGGTCTGTCTTCTTTCTTAAGCTCCAGACTTCCATTGCTCATTCTTGTATCATGTAGTCATTATGTCTAAAAGTGAATTAATTTCTATTCTTCAAATCAATTCCCCATACTGTATTTCTGGTAATACCATTGCCATTTCTAGACTTTGAAGACTGTGGACACATGTCTGACCTTTTTGCCTTATTCCATCTCTTCTACTGGTTGTTGCATTACATGAATTCTAATTATTCTCTGACCTGTTTTTTTCCTTTTTACATTTTTTCTTCATATGATTCTTTCATTTGACAAATATTTTTAGAGAACTACCATGTGCTAGGTCCAAGGGTATAGCAGTAGCACAACAAACAAAAATCCTGGACACATTTGAGGTGATATTCTAATGAGGAAAGGTATGCAAGCCTGAAAGTAAGGCATGCAGAATGTCAGATAAGTTGTATGTTGAAGAATTAGGGAAAGTAAAAGCAGGGTATACATGTGTGCACAATTAGGTTAGCTCAGGGAAGCTAACCTGGAAAGTAACGTTTGGGCAAAGATTTGAAGGTAGTCAGAAGAGAAGCCCACAGACTGGAAGAGAATGAAGATGCATTCCAGGCAGAAGGACTAGCAGGTATAAAGGTTTTAGTGTTAATGAATTAGAATGAGCAAAAGAAAGAGTATCAGATGTGAAGTAAAAGGATCAGACCTTGTGAAGATTTGGGCATTGTGCTGTCAGTGAAATGGGAGGCCACTGGAGAGTTTTGGGCAAAGGAATGAGCTGACTGGACTTATTTTATTATCAGTGTAACTGTAGCTACTGGGTTGAGACTAGATTGTGTCAGGTCAAGGGTAGAGGCAGAAAGCAAGTAAGGAATCTGTTGAAGCAAATAAAGTGATGATGATGGTTTGGGTCAGAGTATTGGTAATGAAAGGCTGTTGGATTCCAAATGGAATATTGCTAAATGTGAGATTTAAGAGTAAAGAAGGGCATCAAAGATGACTTCAAGATTCTGGTCTGAAGTAGAAAAAAAATGAGTTTTTATTTTCTTTTTCTCTTTTGTTTTTTGTTTTTTTGTTTTTGAGCCTTAGCCCAGGCTGTCTTGGAATTCACTTATATAGCCCAGGCTAGTCAAAATCATGGTGATCCTCCTACTTCAGCCCCTCCCCCAAAATGCTAGGATTACAGTCATGACCCAGTTTAACCCAGAGGAGTTATTCAATTACTTTCTATGTATCTACTCTCATAATTCCCATAAAACTTAATTCAGTTCTACTCTGTTCTGTTGCAGTCTTTAATTACCTTTTTACCTGGGATGTATTAATATTCTTGATAAATATTCAGTGGTCAATCTGATCATCCTCTCTCCTTACTCCAGTATATCCTTAATAAAGTGAAGCACTAGTCATATTCTGTTTCAAATCTTCTATGGTTTCCAATTTCACTTAACTCAGCAGGCAGACTCTTCTACTTTGCATTTAAAACCTTTCATAATATGAGCCCAACCTATTTAATCAGCCTTATCTTTTATTATTCCCATATGTATTCCAGATAAAATGGCTTGCTGTCTCTCTGAAGTTAGTGTTTATCAACACCTCCAGTTATAAATTATGCTTATTTGATATAACATAATGGCTAAGAACATAGACTGTAGCTGAACATTCCAAGTTAATTGTGTCTCTATTTCTTATGTATTTTGGTGCAGTTTGTGTTGACCTCTCAGTTTTCTATCAGTAAAATAAAGATAATAGTCATCTTCTTCATAGAAATGTTTGAGAATTAAATGGGTTTATATGTAAAGAGCAATTGAACATTGCCTGACACATGTTTATTGCTCGAAGTTGTTAGCTCTTATTGCTGCTATTATTAATATTCATTATCTTCTTCCTAGACTTGCTATAATACTAGGTCCATGTAGGTGAGGACTTTATCTGTTCTGTTTACTGCTCTATTTCCTGTGCCTATAATAGTGTCCTGCAAGTAATGGACAGTTAGTGAATAAATGATTGCAGTTTCCTTGGCCTGAGATTCCTCCTACTGCGGCCACTTCTCCACATTCTCTTAAGAACCATATGAACCTACAAAGCTCATCATGAATGACATTTATTCCATAGAACACTCTGTGATTTTTCTGATCCTTCTCCTAAACTAAATTTAACCTCTCATTTCTCTGAATTCCTGTAATATCTTGTTTATACTTTTCTTACATCCTTTCCTTTCCATCGCCTTTCATCTTAGTCATTTGTATCTAATCTTGCTTACTAGATATCAAGGTCTTAAAGCACGTACTGTGTCTTGCTCATTCTTGTATTCCCCGTGGTGTTAGCATAATGCCTCGAACATGGTAGATGCTCAATAAACTTTCGCTGATTGAATTGAATTGAATTCATTCTTCTATTTATATACTTAGTTTTATATGAATTTTTAGATTTCTAAGTCATGTTTCCAAAGTATTAAATCTCTGTGCAATTTACTTCTTAGGTATCCTAAATAGTCAAGCTTAGAAAGACTATTTATTTGCAGTTGCAGGAGTAAATTTGTCTTTACCAAACCTGCAAGTGGCCTGAGGATTTGTGAAAGATCACAAAGTTATTCTAAGTCAGTGAAAGGGAAAGTTTGTCAAATATGGTAATATACAGCTGAAATTCAGTGTTCTAATAAATGCTCACCTAAGAGCCCAGATGGAGATGATAAAGTATATGGTGTAAAATATATGCACTTAAACTCATGTACTTATAGGGTAAGCTCCTCAAGTACTCATAATTTATTTACTCATCATTACTCTTAAATCATTATTAGATTTACTAGCTAACATCTGTGGATAGGCAAATTAGAAATGCTAAGAAAGTTCACAGAAGATGGTAGGAGGGAGAGACAGCTGACTGCAATCAAAGAGACAGAAAAATTAAAAAACAGGTCAAGGACTAACAGCAGTGTGGAAGCAATAGTCCCATATAGTTTCAATAGGCCTTGAGGGCATCAGTGTGTTATAACAATACAGTGATCAATGAATTGATGTTCATAATAATGACCTGAATTCATTTTGAAAACCCCTATTAAATGGATACCCACCCTATTCTATTGATGAGATAAGCAATAGGTATTAAATGTTCAGATTTCCATCCAGAAGATTAAATTATAGATCATTTTGTACATAAAATAATAAACCCATATCCAGCCAGACAGCTAACTCATTCCTGAGTTAAATAAGCAAGCTTTTCCTGCTTTTTATACATACCTTTCTGTTCCAGTCCCTCTAACTAGAATTGAAATGCAATGGTAAGGCAGCATGAGGCAGTAAATCCATAAAAATGAATTGTTCATTCACACTACATTTATAACATAGGAAATACGATTATAGAACAGATGTTGACTGATTGAAATGCTGTATGCTCAATCATGTTAGTGTTTATTTGATAAGGAATGCCATTTGTTTAGCTTTGCTCATTTATTTAGTGACTGTGGTCTGGAATTTGATTAGATGCTGTCTGGCTGTATATCTCTACCCACCAGAATCCCGAGACAGTATTAGCTTGCAGGAGAGTAGAGTAAAAGTTGCAGCTTTTTAGCTTTAAGAATGAAAATAGGAAGACAGTTTTGTCAATTTAAACATCTTTGTTTTTCTGGATTTCGCTTATGTATGGGCATCAAAACATAGTTGTGACTGATAGTCTGGCAGTAGTCCTTCCTTGTTTAACTTTACTCTGAAAACTGCATTTTTCTAAAAGTCTTTTCAGTGACAACCAGGGAGAGAGAGAACCAAGAAAATTTCCTGAAATGAAATCATTTGCAGATGATGTGTTTCTGAATCATGGAGAAGCCTAAAATTTAATTGTAAAGCTACTGTGATACTAAATAGTTCCTATATTTGAAATAAATTACTCAACTAATTTTTGTTCTCCCTTGGAGACAACAAATATCTTTTATGTGGCAGCAAGATTACAGCAAATGATTTCATGGGAACATTTATTCAGATGTTATATTTTATGAGCTGATAATGTCTATGCTTTTATAATATAGAATTTAGTATAATAAATATTTAAATGAATAGATTTACGAACCAGGTAATTTGGAATAAGCATTTTAAAACATGGGTTAGTGTTGATTTCTAGAGGTAGCATGTCAAATTATTTTGTGATAGATACATTGTAAAAATCTAATTACAGTGAAATAAAAAATTAAGACCTTATGCAAAATATTGGGAAAGAATTGTCTTTACCTTTAAAAATATGATAAATAAGTTTCTACTACATCACTGAAATGTTTCTGTGTGGCTTTCCATCTTAAAAAGGTCAGAAAAAAGAGTTGTTTATTGTCAATATAATCATTATTTTACATCTATTTAGTTATTTGTGTTTGTGTCCACGTACATGTGTATGTGTGTGTGGTACGTGTGTGTGTGTGTGTGTGTTTGTGTGTGTGTGTGTGTGTGTGTGTGTGTGTGTGTGTGTGTATGTATGTGCCAAAATGCATGGGTGGAGGTCAGAGCACAGCATGAGAGAGTTGTTTCTCTTCCTCCACCATATGGGTTCCAAGGATTGAACTCACATCATTAATTAGGCTTGGTGGAAGGCACCTTTACCGGCTAAGCCATCTCACTGGCCCAGGAGAGAGTTTTAATGGTTGCCAATGAAAATCAAGTATTGTTGAACTCAAGCCAGATGGCATGTCTGTCATCCTAGCACTTAGGAGGCTAAGGCAGAAAGATTGTGAATTCAAGACCAATCTGGGCAATATAACAAAATAAACCTCTGTCTCAAACAAAACAAAATGAATTGCTATGTTCTCTACAAACTGCAGAGTAAAACTGAAGAAAGTTCAGAAGAATGTGTATATTATATCAGCATAGTATTTTAATGCTGAATTTGAAGTTCCTTAGAATCTCTAAAAATAACTTTAAAATTTATTTTAAAAATAACAATAGGGACTGGAAAGATTGCTCAGAGGTTAAGATCACTGGCTGTTCTTTTAAAGGACACAAGTTTGAGAGTTTGATTCCCAGCACCCACATGGCAGCACACAACCATCCATAACTCCAGTTCCAGGGGACTCACCACCCTCTTCTGGCCTCCATGGACACCAGGCATGTATATGGTGTACAGACATACATACAGACAAAATACTCATACACATAAAATAAATTTAAACTTAAAAATAATAAAAATAATAATAACAAACCAATTCATGTTAAAACAAATAACATCTTAATGAAAAGTAACTGTACATTCTTCTGCATCAGCAATAACATTGTTAAATGAAATGCCATTTCTTTTCATGAATGATGGTAAGACTATAATGGCCATTTTTTTATTTATTAAATTTAATTTTACTTATCAGCCATGGATTCCCTTGTTCTCCCCCCTCCCACCCACCCCCCATTCCCATCTCCTCCAGGGCAAAGACTCCCCTGAGGGTTGAGTTCAACCTGGTAGATTCAGTCCAGGCAGGTCCAGTCCCCTCCTCCCAGGCTGTGCCAAGTGTCCCTGTATAAGCCCCAGGTTCCAAACAGCCAGCTCATGCACTGAATACAGGACCCGGTCCCACTGCCTGGATGCCTCCCAAACAGATCAAGCTAATCAACTGTCTCACTTATCCAGAGGGCCTGATCCAGTTGGGGGCTTCTCAGCCATTGGTTCATAGTTCATGTGTTTCCTTTCATTTGGATATTTGTCCCTGTGCTTTTTCCAACCTTGGTCTCAACAATTCTCGCTCATACAAACCCTCCTCTTTCTCACCAATTGAACTCCTGGAGCTCCACCTGGGGCCTGGTCATGGATCTCTGCATCCGGTTCCCTCAGTCATTGGATGGGGTTTCTAGCGACAGTTGGGATGTTTGGCCATCCTATCGCCAGAGTAGGTCAGTTCCGGTTGTCTCTCGACCATTGCCAGTAGTCTATTGTGGAGGTATCTTTGTGGATTTCTGTGGACCTCTCTAGCATTTTGCTTCTTCCTATTCTCATGTGGTCTTCATTTATCATGGTCTTTTATTCCTTGTTCTCCCTCTCTGTTCTTGATCCAGCTGGGATCTCCCGCTCCCCTAAGCTCTCTTTCCCTCGACCCTTGCCTTTCATTACTCCCACTCATGTCCATGTTGTTCATGTAGATCTCATCCATTTCTCTGTCATTGGGCAATCCCTGTGTCTTTCTTGGGGTCCTGTTTTCTAGGTAGCCTCCCTGGAGTTGTGAGTAGCAGTCTGGTCATCTTTGTTTTACATCTAGTATCCTCCTGTGAGTGAGTACATACCATGTTTGTCTTTCTGAGTCTGGGTTACCTCACTCGGGATGATTTTTTCTAGATCCATCCATTTGCCTGCAAACCTCATGATGTCATTGTTTTTCTCTGCTGAGTAGTATTCCATTGTGTATATGTACCACATTTTATTTATCCATTCTTCAGTTGAAGGGCATCTAGGTTGTTTCCAGGTTCTGGCTATTACAAACAATGCTGATATGAACATAGCTGAGCAAGTGCCCTTGTGGTATGATTGAGCATTCCTTGGGTATATGCCCAAGAGTGGTATAGCTGGATCTTGGGGGAGATTGATTCCCAATTTTCTAAGAAAGCGCCATATTGATTTCCAAAGTGGTTGTACAAGCTTGCATTCCCACCAGCAGTGGAGGAGAGTTCCCCTGGCTCCACATCCTCTCCAGCATGAGCTGTCTTCAGTGTTTTTGATCTTAGCCATTCTGACAGGTGTAAGGTGGTATCTCAGAGTCGTTTTGATTTGCATTTCCCTGATGATTAGGGATGTTGAGCAATTCCTTAAATGTCTTTCAGCCATTTGAGTTTCCTCTGTTGAGAATTCTCTGTTTAGTTCTATAGCCCATTTCTTAATTGGACTGTTGGGCATTTTGATGTCTAATTTCTTGAGTTCTTTATATATTCTGGATATCAGCCTTCTGTCAGATGTGGGGTTGGTGAAGACCTTTTCCCATTCTGTAGGCTGCTGCTTTTCCTTGTTGACCGTATCCTTTGCTCTGCAAAAGCTTCTCAGTTTCAAGAGGTCCCATTGATTGATTGTTTCTCTCCGTGTCTGTGCTACTGGTGTTATATTTAGGAAGTGAACTCCTATGCCAATGCGTTCAAGACTACTTCCTACTTTCTCTTCCAGCAGGTTCAGAGTAGCTGGGTTTATGTTGAGGTCTTTGATCCACTTGGACTTAAGTTTTGTGCACGGTGACAGATATGGATCTATTTGCAGCCTTCTACACGTTGACATCCAGTTATGCCAGCACCATTTGTTGAAGATGCTTTCTTTTTTCCATTGTACAGTTTTACTCAACTTCATATGGAAAAACAAAAAACCCAGGATAGCCAAAAGAATCCTGTACAATAAAACAACCTCTGGAGGCATCACGATCCCTGACCTCAAGCTCTACTATAGAGCTACAGTAATAAAAACAGCTTGGTACTGGCATAAAAACTGACATGTGGACCAATGGAATTGAATTGAAGACCCTGACATTAATCCACACACCTATGAACATATAATTTTTGACAAAGAAGCCAAAACTATAATGGTCATTTGTATAATTTATCTCTGTTGCCTTAATCCAAGTCAAAGTCCTAGCAGTTTTCTCCACCCTTACTTAAAAATATAACAATGCATTAAGATATTCAGTACCATACAGTTTTACTCATTGAAGCAGAATAATTTGAATTATTTGTAGCAGATTCACTAAGTTGTAGAAACATCACTATAATCTTAAAGCAATGACAACAAACCCATGCCCATAAACAGTTACTACATGTTTCCCCTTCATCTTCTGGTTTTCTAGCCCTTAGGAACCATGGATAGACTTTCTGCTTCTATAGCTTTGAATATTGTGGACATTTTGTTTAAATGGTATGTGATTAGCATTTTTTAACTTAGTATATTATTTTTAGTCTTCATGTAAATTGATATTCTATGATATAGATATACCACACTTTGCTTGCCATTCATTAATGGATGGACATTTGGGTTGTTTCCTGCTGTGGATGATTGATTGATAAATAAAGCTGATTGGCCAGTAGCCAGGCAGAAAGTATAGGTGGGACAAGGAGAGAGGAGAATTCTGGGAAGTGGAAGACTGAGGCAGAAAGATGCTGCCAGCCGCCATGAGGAGAAGCAGATGTTAAGATACTGGTAAGCCAGGAGCTACGTTGCAACTTATAGATTAATAGAAATGGGTTAATTTAAGATAGAAGAAGTAGATAACAAGAAGCCTGCCATGACCATACAGTTTATAAGTAATATAAGTCTCTGTGTGTTTACTTGGTTGGGTCTGAGTGGCTGCGGGACTGGCGGGTGAGAGAGATTTGTCCTGACCGTGGGCCAGACAGGACCAAAAAACTCTAGCTACAGTTTCCACTTTTGACTGTTGTGATTTTTAGTACTGCTATGCACATTTATATGCATGTTTTTGTGGATTTTTTTTTCATTTCTCTTCACTGCATGCCTATGAATGGAATTACTAGTTCATGTGGTATCCCTGTTTAGCTTTTTTCATTTGTTTGTTTTGAGACAGAGTCTCACAATGTAGGCATTGCTAGCCTGAAATTTACTGTGTAGAACAAGTTGGCTTCGAATTCACAGAGATCTTCCTGCATTTGCCTCTGTAGTGCTGGGATTAAAGGTTTGAGCTACCATAGCCAGTCTATTTTTGATTTTTGAGGAACTGTCAGACTGTTTTTTAAGTGGGTAACACTATACTACGTTCCATCAGACAGTTACGGATGTTCTAATTACACCACACCATTTTCTTTTCTCTTGAGACATGGTCTTGCTATTATATAACCTAGGCTGGCCTCACATCCACTGTGTTCTGGAAACTTGCCTTGAATTTATTCCTATCCTCCATTATAGCTTCCCAAGTGCTTGTATTACTGGCATGTATCATCACAGTTGGCTAATTCCATGTTTTGTTTTGTTTTGTTTTTATTATATCCATTCCAATGAGTCCAAAGTGGTATTTCAATTGTGGTTTTCATGTGCATTCCCTAAATGATCATGATGTAGAGTATGGTTTCATGCAAGAATTGTCTATTTGTGTGTGTTCCTGTGATAAATTTATATTTAAATCCTCTACCTGTTTTTCAATTGAAATATTTGGTTTTGACTATTGGGCTATAATTTTGGAACTTCTACATGTTTTGTAGTTTAAGCTCTTACATTTAGAGCTCTTCATCACCATTATCATTAGTAGCAGCAGCAGCATCATTTTGAGACAGGATCTAGCTATTTAGTCTAGGGTGGTATTGAACTTGTGATCTGCGTAATCCTAAGTGTTGGAATTACAGACATTATCATTGTACCTAGCTATAATCCTTTATCTATCTATCTATCTATCTATCTATCTATCTATCTATCTATCTATCTATCTA
>CABHPH010061686.1:0-13700 GCA_902168325.1 Peromyscus nudipes
GGCGGCGGCGGCGGCGGCGGCGGCGGCGGCGGCGCACGCCTTTAATCCCAGCACTCGGGAGGCAGAACCAGGTGGATCTTTGTGAGTTCGAGGCTAGCCTGGTCTACAGAACGAGATCCAGGAAAGGCGCAAAGCTACACAGAGAAACCCTGTCTCGAAAAAACAAAAAAACAAAACAAAACAAAAAGATGTATATTCATTTTATGTGCATGGGTGTTTTGCCTGTGTGTCTATGTGAGGATGTCGGATCTCCGAATCTGAAGTTACAGACAGTTGCGAGCTGCCATGTGGGTACTGGGAGTTGAACCCGGGTTCTCTGGAAGAGCAGTCAGTGCTCTTAATCACTGAGCCATCTCCCCAGCCCCATATAATATAATACAACTCTTAAAAGATCAATATTGAGAAAATAGGCAAGCCAGCGTGCATGCGCACTCACACATGCACAAACACATACACTATGAAGGGCTGCTACATAGACATATAAACACTTACATTTGATTTTTTTAAATAGACAAAGAATTTAAAGGAAATGTTAGAAGAGAATATATAGAAATGACCCAATTGGCAGTACAGGGCTATAATTGCAGCTACTAGTAAGATCAAGACAGGAAGATTACAAGTTCAAGGCCAGCCTAGGCAGCTTAGGAGGACTCTGTCTCAAAATGAAAGATAGAGAAAAGATGGTAGAGGGCTGTCTTGGCATGTCCTAGCATCGTCCCCCAATACTGAAAAAGAATCTATACAAATGACTAAGGAGAACATAGAAACAAGTTTATCATCATTAGCCCTAAGGGAAATATACATTAAAACCACATATCAATACCACTACATACCCACTAAAATGGCTAAAATGAAAAAGACCATAGTCCTAGCCAAATCCCGTGGCACACGCACTTGGCACTCACGAGGTGAGGAAGGAGAGGAGGAGCTCAAGACAAGCCTATTCTACAGCGAGCTCAAGGTGAGTCTTGGCTACACAGTGAGACCCTGCCTCAAAAAAAAAAAAAAACACCCCCCCCCCCAGTCCCAAATGAGGACGAGAATGACAACTCTGAAACATTACTGAGGGAACTGTCAAGTGACAGCTTGTAGCTAGAGTTTTCCTGCCTGGCCCACGGTCAGGACAAATCTCTGTCACCCGCCAGTCCCACAGCCGCTCAGACCCAACCAAGTAAACACAGAGACTTATATTGCTTACAAACTGTATGGCCATGGCAGGCTTCTTGCTAACTGTTCTTATATCTTACATTAATCCATTTCTATAAATCTATACCTCGCCACGTGGCTCGTGGCTTACCGGCATCTTCACATGCTGCTTGTCCTGGCGGCAGCTGGCAGTGTCTCTCTCCGCCTTCCTGTTCTCTCAATTCTCCTCTCTGTTAGTCCTGCCTATACTTCCTGCCTGACCACTGGCCAATCAGTGTTTTATTTATTGACCAATCAGAGCAATTTGACATACAGACCATCCCACAGCAACATCCTATGGCTATGTCTTAGAAAGTTAAACCTGAACTTACATTATGACCCAGGACTATTTCTAGGTCTTTATTAAAAAGAAATGACAACATATGTCTACACAGATACCTGTACACGTACTCTTTTTTTTTTTTTTGGTTTTTCGAGACAGGGTTTCTCTGTGTAGCTTTGCGCCTTTCCTGGAACTCACTTGGTAGCCCAGGCTGGCCTCGAACTCACAGAGATCCGCCTGGCTCTGCCTCCCGAGTGCTGGGATTAAAGGCATGCGCCACCACCGCCCGCTGTACACGTACTCTTACAGCAGCTCTATTCCTAATTGTCAAAAGCTGGGAGTAATCTCAATGTCCATTAACTGGTGGGTGAATAAATAAGTTCATTTATACAATGGAATACGAGTTAGCAGTAAAAAGAAAGGATTTACTGATACACACACTGACATGAATTAAAAAAAAATTCTGAGTGAAAGAAACCACCTAGAATGTGCAAAAACTATAGTATAATAATGAAAAGCAAATAAGCGATTCTTTTTTTTGTTGTTGTTGTTGTTTGTTTGTTTTTCAAGACAGAGTTTTCTCTGTGTAGTTTTGATGCCTGTCTTAGATCTCGCTCTGCAGACCAGGCTGGCCTCGAACTCACAGAGATCTGCCTGGCTATGCCTCCTGAGTGCTGGGATTAAAGGCGTGCACCACCACTGCCCAGCTGCAAGTAAGCAATTCTTATGAGGTGTAGGGTGGGAGGGTTGATACTAAGGAACAAACATAGAAATATATTCTATCTTGACACGGGTAGTTACTACATGGAACACAAGTTTGTCAAAACTCATTGAAAAAAACCAAACATGGCATTGCATGCCCATTGTCCCAGAACTTGGGTGTAAAAGGCAAGAAGATCATGAGTTCAAGGCCATTCTCAACTATATAGCATGTTGGGAGCCACCCTGAACTATGTGAGACCCTGTCTCAAAAAACAAAAATAAAAATAAATCTTACAAATTGACAATTGACAATTCTTATAAATTCCTAGTTGTGTCTTTGTGCTGGGAACTGTGTAAAAGGGATTCCTGAGATCCAGCCTCGGATTGTTAAAAACATGTAATTTATCTGGAAGTAATCACCAGAAAGGCAAGTAGAGGAGAAATATCTCATCAAGTGGGAGCAGTCCATTGTTCCAAAATTTGACTTTTATCGCCTGAGTACAGTATTACTCATAATTTAAATGCACCTATGGCAACAGCTTCTTAAGCAAAACCAGAGCATAAGTCACAGGAAGAGCCTATGGAAAGAATAGAGGCCGTGGGAATCTCACACAGGGCAGGAGGAAGTTTAGAGACCCTTATTCTCAGTCTTGGGAGGAATTCCTGAAAGGGCTGAATTGAAAGAGAAGAAGAAAGTTCACACGAGGGGGCTGAGTGTTCAGAGGTCACAGTGAGAGAGTCTTTAGCCCGGGTAGGTAAATTAGAGAGAGGCATGAAGTGAACACTCACTTGTAGGCAACTACATTAAAGAATATTTGCATACATGGACAAGAAGACATGTCTGGAATGCTTGTTAAAGACTTGTTGGTAGAAGCCAGGGAAGCCTGCAGCTCCCATGGAAAATGGTTTAATCAAACGAGGCACATCCATTCTGCATCATCCCATCTTCATGACTTACCCAAGAGTTATCCTGTTTCTATAAGCTGTTAGCTAGTCCTTGACTCAGGGCTTTTTCTGAGCCCTCTTGCCCATGTGTAATGTAGACTAATAGTAATGGGGCATTAATAGCCTTCTGAAGCGTCCTCAATAAATGGTAGATGGGAGCTGATGGGTAAGTACTCCACACTCTTTCACAGAAGGGGTCAAAAAACAAAAACAAACATATAGTACATTGGCTCCAAAAGTTCCCCCATGGATGAGCTCTGGTTACCTACTGTATTAGTTACTTTTCTACTGCTATGATAAAAAAAAAAAAAGACCATGGCCAAAGCAGCTTATACAAAGTGGGGCTTGGGCTTAGAGCTCCATATGGATAAGAAAGAGTTCATCACCATCCTGGTGGGAAAGCATGGCGGCCTGCAGGCATGATGGCTGGAACAGCAAGCTGAGAGCTCATATCTTGAGTTGAAAGCACAAAACCCCAGTGACATTCCTCCTAACAAGGCCATACTTCCTAAGCCTCTCCAAATAGCATCACCAACTGGGGACCACATACTGAAAATCTTGAGACTACGGGAGCATTGCTCATTCAAACCACATCTTCAGTGACAGCTTGCTTGATAAAAATATCCTTGATGACTTCCTTTCCTTCTTCTCCTCTCTTCCTCGGTCTTCCGCTCACATTTCCTGGGATTGTAACTGCATTAGCAGGAATGAAGAGATTCTAAAGAGACTCTGACTCTTAACAACACCAGTAGCATGAGGGGCAGGGGGAGTTTTTCTAAAACAGCAAACTCCGAACATTTTTTATTAAAAAATTTGGGGGTGGGTGTGTGTGTTTAGCCAGACATAATGTTACATGCTTTGAATCCCAACACTCAGGAGCCAGAAGCAGGTGGAGATCTATAAAGGGAGTTTCCTACTAGGCAGGGTTACACAGTGAAATGCTGTTTCAAAAAAAAATTGTTGAGTTGTATTTATTTATTTTGGGTGTTTGAGACAGGGGCTCATGTAGACCAGGCTATCCTTGAACTTGCTGTGTAGCTGTGGCTGACCTTGAATCCCTAATCCTCCCTGTACTCACTTATAATGCTGTGATTGTCGACATGTGTTACCAGTCCCACCACAAATTTTAGAATTTTTAGAAACAAAATACAGTCACGAATAACTCGTTTTTATTTTGGTGGTGCTGGGGATCAAACATAGGACCTTGTGCATGCTAGGCAAGCACTCACTGAGACACATTTCCAGCTTTGCTTTGGAAAGAAAGCTTAAATCACAAGCCCATCGCATGTGAAGCCCTGGCTTTGAACCCCAGCACTGGCTGGTCCCTCCCCCACAAAAAGGCAAGTTTACTATGCTTTATGACACAGTAGGAAAGCTTGCTTTAAGAACTGACCTTGGAGCTGGGCACGGTGTGGAATGCCTTTAATCCCAGAACTCAGGAGGCAGAGGTAGATGGATCTCTGTGAGTTCAAGGACAGCCAGGGCTGTTGCACAAAGAAAACCTTGTCTCAAAAAAATAAAAAATAAAAAATAAAATAAAATAAAAAAAGGGAACTGACTCTGGCTCCAGGGACACAGGACATTTAAAATAAGAGCCCAGTCTCTGCCTTTGGGGAGTTCCCAGAGCATTAAAAACAACAGATGTTTACCCATGAGGCCATGTGACAAGGAGCAGGGCAGATGTTTTAAGTAGAGGGGTTATGGGGAGCCCAGAGGTCAGGTCTGGCCAGCCACATGTAGAGGCTTAGGTACACTTCTTTAAGAATGAGCAAAGAGTCATTAGAAGAGCTGAAGGCATAACGAATAAGAATTAAGCAAACTGGGGCTGGAGAGATGGTTAAGAGTGAGCGCTGCTCTTGCAGAGGACGGACATGAGTTTGGTTTCCAGCACTCACAACAGGTGATCAGAACCACCTGTAACTCCAGCTCCATGGGATCTGACACCCTCTTCTTGTCTCTATAGGCACCTGTGCTCCTGTGCATGCATACACAGACACACACACATACATGTAACTAAAACTAAAAAAGAAAGCAAATCAATACTTGCTACCCAATCAGAATCAATACGGTTTTAATACAAGAATGATGGCCTGTAGTAAGAATTTAGTGGTTCCAGCACCCTAGGAATTTCTGGTTAGACAATTATATTCACGTGATGACCCTGAAGACCCCATTTCCTGTCAGCCTTCCCTCCATGTCCAACACATCCTTGTGCTCTGAGATCATGGCCACCAAGCGGCCTTCTGTAGACGACTTATTTCCGTGGAGGTTTGCTAGCAGGAAAAACGTACCCAGTAGAGGCAGCAATGGTTATAATACTGCTGCTACTGTGAGACAATGAAGGGGCCTGCTTGCTTCTGAGACCTTACCATGAGCCTGCTTCGCCTGCTGAGCTCCAACTTTGCTGCACATTATAATTCTAATGCCTGTGTCACACCTCATATCTATTAAATGCAGAGAGAAGGGGAACAGACTGCAGTGTGCTGAAGTCATTGTAGAGCACCTAGTGTATACACCTCTTGCCAATTGTACGCAGTCTCACCCAGCATCATCCTTCTCTTGTCATAGGAGATGTTGGTTTGTTATTGTTTGTTTAATGGTGTTTTGAGACAGGGTCTGACCAGGCTGGCCTCGACTCACAGAGATTCCCCTGCTTCTGCATCCAGGGTCTTGGAACTAAAGGTGTGCAACCCCATTGCTGATCCATGATGGATGTCTTATAGCAGGATATCAGCTGCAATACAGCCAGCCTTCCTTCCTTCCTTCCTTCCTTCCTTCCTTCCTTCCTTCCTTCCTTCCGTCCTTCTTCCCTCCCTCCCTCCTTCCCCCTCTCTCTCCTTCCCTCTCTCCCTTCCTTCTTCCCCTTCTTTTTCTCTCTTTTTTTCTAAATAGCTAATTGTGAGCCAGGCCTGGTTTTCCTGGAACTCATTCTGTAAGCCAGGCTGGCTATAAACTCAGAAATCTGCCTGCCTCTGCCTCCCAAATGTTGGGTACCCACATCTCGCTTTTTGTTTGTTTGTTTATTTTTGTTTTTCAAGACAGGGTTTCTCTGTGTAGCCCTGGCTGTCCTGGAACTCACTCTGTAGACCAGGATGGCTTCAAACTGCAGCTTTTTTTTTTTTTTTAAGGCTGGACATACAGCTCAGTAGTAGAGTACTTGTCCAGCATGCACTGAGGACCTGGTTTGCTCCTCAGCACTGCAAAAACAACTCAGGGTCTCCCTGCCTCCCAAGGGCTACAGTTACAAGCATATAACACAGATTATCAAACCTTTGGCAAGACATGGTTTGACACTACTGAAGCCATGCATCGTGGTTTTAAAGATCCACTAGAGGCTTCAATATGCAACAAGCCCTGGAAATTGCCATTGTCTTTGCCTAGACAGTGCTCAGTGTAGTCTTGGAAAAGTTGGTTGCTCCTGCTCAGTCTAGACACAATTGTTGAAAGCCATGACTGTCCTCTTAACCTGGGATTGCTGCTTTGAGGGCTTTTTAGAAAGGTAACTTTCATTCTATTCTGAAAGTCGAGCTTGCAACTTGGTGTATTGGGGTGGATAGGTGGAAATTTGTGTATGGCTCATTACTGCTCTTTAATGAAAGGTATCACGTAGCTGGGCATGGTGGTGCTTACCTGTAATCTCAACACTTGGGAGATGGAGGCAGGAGGATCAGGAGTTCATATAGTGAGTTCAAGGTCAGCCTATAATATATAAGACCTTGTCTCAAAACGGAAACTAACTAACCAAATCCTCCCCCGTGGTCCACCAAAAAAACCCCAAAACCAAAAACCTGTCTTGTATTGGATTCCAAGCTGAAAAATAGATCTAGAGGACATTTCTTGCATTACATCATGAATGTCTCTCTTTTTATTGGTATGTCTAACATTTATGAGCTACATTTTTGTTTATTAAGATTTAAGGCTGGCTGTGGAGATTCACAATTATAATTTTAGTACTTGGGAAGTTGAGGCAAGAGGATCTTGAGTTCAAGTTCAGCCTAGGCCACACAGCAAGAACTAGTCAAAAGAAAGAAATAAAGAAAAAAGATTTAAGAAGTCAAAGTAATAATAGACACCTACAAAGGTGAAGCATGATGATTTTATTTATTTGTTCCTGTTATCATCACTATGTATTATTGTTGTTTTACGGTGCTGGAGATCAAGCCAAGGCAAAGGCCCCATATATGCTAGGCAGACTCTGCAGCAGAGACCCAGCCTAAGCCAATTATGAGGATTTTATAGTATATTTTAAAACTCATTTTACAGCTACCTTCAATTGGTATGTGTTTGTGTCTGTGCACGTGCTTGTGGGTGTGCATGTGTGCACATGTGTGTGGTCTAAAAGATGACATCAAGTGTCTTCATTAATCTCTCTATATATCTTGTGTTTTAAGACAGGATTTCTCACTGACCCAACAGCTCCCCAGTTGGCTGGCGAGGCTGGCCAGTGTGCCTCCAGAATCTACCTGTCTCCATCCTGCACATGCTAGGGTTACCACTACACCCAGCTTTTATGTGAGTGCTGGGGATCCAAACTCAGTTCTCCATGCTTGCATGGCAGGAACTTTATCAACTAAGCCATCTCCCCAATTCCAAACTCATTTTAAAACTGGGCATGGTAGTGCATAGCTGTAATCTCATCACTTAGGAGGTGAAGTCAGGAGGATTGGGAGTTCAAAGACAACCTTGGCTACATAGACAGATTGAGGTCAGCCTGGGCAAAATGAGGCCCCTCACCTCAAAAAACCACACTAAGCCAAAATAAAAACAGAACAAAACAAACAAAAGTAACTTTAACTAAAAATGTTTATCTATGATTTGCCTAAGAAGGAAACGCAGCGGATTGGCTGATTTGCATGACCAAAGAGCCAGGTCTGGGCTAAGGTTTGGTCTTGGGGTTTGGAGCACCGCTAAAAAGTAGGGAGAGGTAGGATGAGGCCAAAGTCCTCAGAGATGTGCAGAAGGAATTTTCCTGGGACTATGAGGCTGTGTGGCTAAGGTTGTTGAAGGGTTAGCTGTGCTTGAAAAGAAGGCGCAGACAGCAATGAACTCAGACTTGTTTGGTCTCTCCCGGTCCCCAGTACAGTGCTATGGATGGTCTCAGTCTCCGTGGTCTCTCCCGGTCCCCAGCACACTGCTATGGACGGTCTCAGTCTCCGTGGTCTCTCCCGGTCCCCAGCACACTGCTATGGACGGTCTGTGTCTGTGGTCTCTCCCGGTTCCCAGCACACTGCTATGGACGGTCTGTCTCTGTTGTCTCTCCCGGTCCCCAGCACACTGCTATGGACGGTCTCAGTCTCCATGGTCTCCCCTGGTCCCCAGCACACTGCTATGGATGGACTCAGTCTTCGTGGTCTCTCCGGGTCCCCAGCACACTGCTATGGACGGTCTGTCTCTGTGGTCTCTCCCGGTCCCCAGCACACTGCTATGGACATCTCAGTCTCTGTTGTCTCTGTCCTGGTTGCTTGCCTCCTGACCTCGTGCTGTGTTCCCATCCCTGCCTCCATCCATCTTTCTCCTGCCAATCACAAATTCTTCCTTGGACCTCTGTGGCTTTTCTTCTAGAGCCTTCCTGTATCTGATCCTGGACATGCCCTTTGTCTTGCAGCACTGCCGGATGCCTTAAAGGTCCGGAGCCTTGCTTATGCTCCCGTGTCTCCAGCATCCAGCTTTATTTTGGTAGTGACAGCTTTATGTCCCCGTCACAGATTGATAGTAGACCTGAAGATAAACAAGAAATGAATGAGGGGAGTGGGGAAAAGTAGCTACAACTGAGATGTAAGCATCACTTTTCATCCCCAGAGCCAACTTCCTAAACACACCCAAGAGCCCAGGGGATGGAGATGGCTGGGAGATATGGCGAATGAATGAGGGAGAGAAGTGGGAAAGGAAGCTACCTGTGTTGAGTCTGACACCGATGTTACTTAATCGTCTCCATATTGTGTTCTTCTTCACCTCACGGACCAGGAAACCAAAGTTCAAAGGTATTATTCAGCCAAGGTCGCAGGGCTAGGAAAGCTGCCAGAGCATGTGTTTCCAATCAATGCTGCGTGCTCTTCAAGAGAAGGGAGAGAATTAGAGAACCTGATATCAGAGAAAGCCTTCATGATCGATGTCTGAGTACAGCTTGGGAGGTAGAAGGATAGTCTGCACATAATGGAAGTATGACCCAGAAAGGGTTGGGGTGGCAAGGTCACAGGTGTTCCTATCTGGCCACCAAGGAGGTTTTGAGCAAAAGTGCTAATGTTTCACATACCTGGTAAGGAAGGCTGCTAGACTTCAAAGTGAAAGCACTTGCTGGATAGGCTTTCCTTGACCCGTCATTCCAAAGCTTTGTTTCCCCACTGACTATTCCTTCCAAGTGCGATGATACTCAGTGGGAAGGAAAGAGGTGTGATGGGAGCTGCCCGGTCCCAGCTCTGTCACCCACTAGGTGTATGAGTTTCCCTAAGGCTCCTGTATCTGCTTCTGTATTTGCAGAATGGATGTATCAGTGATGTGTTACACGGGATAACTGGTGTTGATAATTCTCTTTGCTATCCTTTAATTCCTCTGGCCCTGGCCCATGCTGGACAGAGAAGCTGCAGACAACTCATGAGGGGAGCCAGTTCTTAGAAGAAAGGGAAGATCATCTCCCACTTCCTGAACATTATATCCCTGCTTATGCATTCTGATGTCCTGCTTGCTTTTTTCGGCTCTAAGTGCTATCCTGCTGACTCACTTCCGACTTCTCCTCGTTCATCATGCTCAGCTCCTGAAAATGGAATAGGATGGGAAGGGCCGGAAATTGTACTGTCTGGTGAGGTGTTTAAGGGGACAGGCACCCTATGTGGGCTAGAATGCTGGGGATATGAGCTGAGCCAACCCCACAGAGTATTTCTCATCCGACTTGTGATGCTTGACCTTGGATTGTAACACTAATAATAACCATCCCACTTACCGCCACTGATGAGACGCCAACAGGCCCCGGGGTACATACTTTCTGTGGATTGCCTCTTTGATCGCCACAGCTGAAGAAGTCAGGGATCCTCTCAATTCAGACAAACACATTCTCTTTAAGATAGGCTAAGGAACCTGCCAAGGTCAAGTGACAAGTTAGGGAGGGGCAGGACAGAGTCTCAAACCCATGGTCTAGATCTATGCTGTCTAATGAAGTAGCTGCTAGCCACAAGTGGCTAACGAGCCCTGGGAAGATAACTAATGTTTGAAAGATGACTAGAATAACTGAAGGAATTGAAACTTTAAAAAAAAAAAAAAAAGGGTGTGTCTCCCTTTATGGCCTGCTGTTTTTGGAATTTGCTTTGTGTTCCAAGCTGGCTTCTTCCACCCAGGGGCTCTCCTGTCTCAGCTCTGTGCATGTCTAGGTTTACAGGCTCTGCATACCTAGGTTTACAGGTCACTGAGTGGTGCTATGTGTGAGTGAAAATGCATGCCAGCTTTCAAAGACCTTGTCGCATATGTGTATGTGTCTCTTTTCAAATGTTTATTGCATATTAAAGTTACAACATTTTGGGTATATTGGGTTAAGTAAAACATATCCAGATAATTCTACATGTGCCTCTTGGCTTTTTTATTTGCTTTATTTTTTTGAGACAGGGTCTCATTCCGGAGCTCAGGCTGGCCTTGAACTTGTTTGTGGCAATTCTCCTGACTCAGCCTCCAGAATGCCAGGATTATGGGCATTAGTTACCATGCCCAGCTTCAAAGGACATTTTAAATTATATTTAAAAATTAGAAATCAAAACTATAATGATTTCTCGGGGGGGTTGTTGTTGTTGTTTGTTTGCTTCTTGTTTGTGAGACAAGAGTCTCCCCACGTCAGGGTGGTGGGGAACTCAGAGTCCTTCTGCCTCAGCTTCTTGAGTGCTGGCCCAACTGAAGCTCACGTCCACACCCCATCATCACAAGTTGTACTAATTTCTCTCAGGACTCTGATGGAGCTGTTTGTGTAGCACCTGAAGTGTGCTCACTTTGGGTGGAAATTCTTGCTCTAAATAGATAGATGTACACCTCTTTGATGAGCTACTGGTGCCCTGGTGAAGTCTCTTCAAAAGTCCCTGTACCAGGTGCTGAAAGTCAAATTTGAGAAGACTCATCCCTTTCCCCAGGTCCAGTGCCCTTCCAACCCCAGGGCACCATTGCCGAGAGGTCTTGTTAACCCATTCCAGTTCTTCCTTCCCATCCAAATTCTAACTCAATAGATTTTGGAGAGAATCAAAGAACTTGAGTTCCAAAGACGCTTCTCAAAAACTACACCCTAAAGGAGACTGTTGTAAACTGGAAAATTGGAAAGGTGTCCCAAACATTTCTTGAGATTGAGGGGGGGGAACAGAATTAACGAATATTGAACTTTTGTTCCTTGCTAAGCACTTTTCAACATGTCACCTCATTTCAACTTAATGAAGCGCATATCATTATTTCAGTGGAGGTAGCTGAGACTAAGAAAGGTTAGTTAAATCGCCAGAAACATGGGGCTAGCAAATGACAGTCCTTGGGTTTGTACTGACTCTCTCTGACCCGAGTAGCTCATACAGATCTCCAGTGTCTTCGCTTTTCTTTCAGGCACTGTCCTATGAGCAGGGTATAAGACATTAAGTGAGACAGACGAGCTCTCTGTTCTGGTCAAACTCAATAAGCAATTAGACTTGAGTTCTCAATGCTATGGGGAGGCAATGCCATGAAGATCTGTAATAGACAGTCATGGTCTAGATGAGGAGTAGTAAAAAGCTTTCCAAAAGAAAATGTGGAATTCCCATGAAGCCCGAAGGATGAACTAGAGACGTGGAGCATGGGTGAGAGATCTTTAAAGCTGAACATAAACAATGAAGTCTTAGAGACATCAAAGCATGTGAGAGACCGAAAGAAATTTAGACTGTCTCAAGCAGAGAGGGTGGAAGTGAGAGGGAAGGCCCCTGAAGTATACAGGAACCAGCTCATGCCAGGCTATTTATGCTTATTGACTTTATTCAAGGCTAGAGGCACGGTCAGACTTGTATACTATTTCTCCGCTAACCACAGGGAACGATTCCAAGATTCCTAAGTAAGCCCCTGAAACCATGAATAGTACCAAATCCTACAGGTATTCTTTTTTCCTGTACATACATGTATTTAATAATGTTTCATTTATAAATTAGGCACAATAAGATGAAACAACGATAATTATAAACTAGAACAGTTGGACATCCATTAGCTTTAATTCTTGGGATCAGAAGTGTTTCAGATATGGGACTTTTGTTTTTAGGATTTTGATACATTTACATGTATAATGATACACAGGGGCTGGGATCCAACGCTAAACCCAACATTCATTTGTGTTTCATATAAACCTTAAATGCATAGCCTTTAATTTTCCACTTCGAGTGTCATGTTGGCTGAAAAGTTTTAGATTAGGAATATTTCCAGTTCTGGATTTTCAGATTAAAGATCCTCAGATTGTATTCTGTGTCCTGTAATACAAGTGATGTGAATGTGGCCCTGCTTTCAAAAACCTGTTCTCACAGTGTGTCTTGTGATGAATTGAGATAATCCAATGCCTATATGATAAGATAAAGTGAGGAGATGTGACTTGGACATTGTGATGAAATGGTAGACCACCATGTGACACCACTTCAACATAAGCCCAGTAATACTGTGGGAGCTGATCTAATGAATGAAAGGGCTAAGTCAAGATTTCATCCCACTACTCAGAATGGTGCACCTTTCAAAAATGTGCTTATTTCTGGGATCTTCTAGTTAATGTTTTTGAATTACATTTGATTATGGATAACTGAAATTATAGAAACCAAAACCTCAGATAAAAGTAGACTACTGAATTCCTTTCCTTATTTATTTACTTGTTTGTAAATTGTTTATTTGTCAGGAGAAACTATTCCTTATCATACATATTTATATTTGTTTGATTGTCTTAAGACAGAGTCTTTCTATATAGCCTTTGCTGTCCTAGAACTCTTTGTAGACCAGACTGGCCTTGAACTCACAGAGATCTATCTGCCTCTGCCTCCCAAGTGCTGGAATTAAAGGCATGTGCCACTATGCCTGGCTACATATTTATGTTTAATAGTTCAGGAACACAGATTGTAACAAACTTCTATGAAACTCAACCCAAAGCAATTCAAAATCACATTGAACTCTGAAATATTCTTCATCTCCTCAGAATCTTTCATGAATCATGGTTTCTTTTGAAATCTCTATGCCTTCTTTCTTGGTTTAATCAGAAAATTTGCAAGTAGCATCAACACCTTTTTACAGATGATGGGAGCTGAAAAGTTTACTGTGCCTCCAACAACCATTAGTTTAAAGGAGAGCTGTAGGCAGGGAGATGCATTAAATAGCTACTGGTGTTAAGTTTGGGTAAAGCTGTGGAGTATGAGAAGTGAGGATGGAGAGATGTTCGGAGCGTTTAAGACTACTTTCTTGATAGGAAAGGGAGGAGTAGACAGGCAAAGAGAATCAAAGACGGCCTCCAGATTTTTGGTACACAGTTTTACTAAGAATAAGTTAGTCTAGTATTTAAGAGTAAATTCAGGCTAAGTGAAATAATACTGAAGAATGATATTCTTCTAGTAAAATTTCAATGATGGAACTTACT
>CABHPH010061688.1:0-28413 GCA_902168325.1 Peromyscus nudipes
GGGGGGGGGGCACGAAGCACCACTCTGCTTAGCATATGCATGTTCTATATGCTATCCACTCCTTAGTTACTTAGTGTCTAGGTCATCAGAATCACTGTGGGCCAGTGCTTGTATGTAGGATTCGATATTACTCATAGTTTGAGCACCCACTAGTGGTTGTAGAAGGTAGCATCCGAGGCAGGATAGAAAGAAAATTATGGGGACATGTGAAGAAAAAGGGGACTCTGGAATCCGGTTAAAACTTCTCAACAGATAAAACTAAAAAAATTCAACCTAGCTGACAACCTTTGCTAGCATAGAGACAATATTTCTTTTAAGAATTTTAAAGAGCTGGCAAGATAGCTAAGAGACACCCGACAACCTTAGTTTGATCCCTGGATCTGACAAGGTTTCAGGAAATAACAGATTCCTGAGATGATTACCCTCTGACCACCAAAGGCAAAACATACACACACACACACACACACACACACACACACACACACACACACACACACATTAAAAGAATGTTAAAATAATAACAAACCTTGGGTAGGACATCCTTTCATAGATATTTTTTGGGGAACATCACAAATGCCACAGTCTTGCCACGGTCTGGGTTCAGGCCCTGAGATGGGGAAGGGATGTAGGCATGAAGAAATGTAGGCATGAAGAAATGAAGTGTCTGGCTACCAGACGGGTTTCACACAAGTGGCTGGCCCTGAATAGCTCCAGCCATCTTTATTTATACACCAAAAACAAGCATGTTTTTTCAATCCTCCAACGTTAACCCCCGGCAAAAGCAAATATGTCAAATGTGTTTTTCTCAATTTTCATATCAAAACATCTTTAAACCCAAAACAACAGCTATCATTTTGCTAGCTTGGTCAAATAACAATACTGAGCCAGGTACATCCTGTCTTTATAAAACTAAAGGGTGATTGGCATAGGCACGCATTTTCAAGAACAACAATCCCGTTCAAAACACATTTACAGAAATAGGGGTGATCTGCCTCCGATTCTGTCAGCACTGAATCTGAACAGCTCCCAGGGACTGAAGTGACAGCTGGCTTCCCCAGACAAGAAACCTGGGAAGCATCAGCTCCCAAAGAATTTTAGGGGAAGATATTCAAGGAAAAAATGGGGTTTCTGAGATGATCCTATCTGTCCCATGTGTGACTGACAAAATGGCACTAAAACCGGCAAGAGAATCATCAATATTATGAGAGAGAAGAGAGCATGCAGGCCACATGGTCCCAGCAGTACTCTGCGCTGTCCCTTTTAGAATGATGTTGGCACTTTGAGGAGGCTTAGGAGTTGTGGTCTTGCTGGCCGGAGCCAGATGGATTTGGTACAGAATTCTACCAGACATTCAAACTAATACCATTATTCCCCAAATGATTCCATAAAACAGAGAAAGAAGGGTATTTTCTAAAATCCTTTAATGATGCCAGCATTACATTGGTAAAAAAATATGACAAAGACTCAACAAAAAGAAAATTATACATCAATATATTTGATGAAATCAATATCAAAATTATCAATAAAATATTTGCAATTTCAAAACACACCAAAAAGATTATCCAAAATGATAAAGTTGGCTTCATTCCAGAGATACAGGCATGGTTCAACATATGCAAATCAATAATTATGACCCACCAAATAAACAAGACATAAGGACAGAAACTACATGATCATCTCATTAGATGCAGAAAAGGCTTTTGACAAAAGCCAGCAATCACTCGATAAAATTATCTGGAGAAAATAGGTGTATAGGGGATATATTTCAATATAATAAAGGAAATTCACAAGCCCACAGCCAACATCATTCTAAAGGGGGGGGGGACTCAAAGCATTTCCACAAAACTCAGGAACAATACAAGGATGTGAACTCTATCCATTCTGTTCACCGTAGCACCTGAAGTCTTCCTAGAGTAATGAGACAAGTGAATGAGATAAACAGAACACACGTAGGAAAAGAGTTAAAGGTATATTTATTTGCAGAATATATAATTCTACACATAGAAGGTCTGAATGACTACCAGAGACCTCCAACTGATAAATACTTTCATCAAAGTAGCAGGATACAAAATTAATACCCTCAAACCAGTAACCTCCTATACACAAATGCCAAACACCCTGAGAATGAAATCAAGGTAATGCTGCCTCAATAGTCTCACAATAGCCTCAATTTTTTCTAGGACTAAACCTAACCAAGGAAGTGAAAGCCTTGTACAATGAAAACTTTAGGACACCGAAGAAAGCTGAAGTAAATACAAGAAGAATGAAAGACCTTTTATGCTCATGGGTTGGTAAGATAAATATTGTGAAAATGTCCATCCTACCAAACACAATCTACACGTTCAATGCAATCCCAGTCAAAATTCCAATATAATTATTCACAGAAATTGAGTAAAGATCAGTATTAAATTTCATATGGAAAGGCAAAAGACCTGGGATAACCTAAACAACCCTGAACAACAAAGACAAAACTCCTGGAAGTATCCCTGGCCCAGATTTCAAGTTATACAACAGAGCTATAATAATAAAAACAACACAGTACTAGAATAAGAACACATTCATTGAGCAATGGAATAGAACTGAGGACCCTCATACAAAGCCATACTCCTACAGTCACCTCATTTGTGAAAAATGGTAACAATACACATGGTATCTTTAACAAACGGTGCTGGTTAAACTGGATGCTTTCATCTAGAAGGAGAGACCCTCATCTCTCATCCTCAGGAATCTCAGCATAAAGCCCAACATCTTGAATCCGATAGAGGAGAAAGCAGGGAATATACTTGAAATCATTAGCAGAGGGAAGGTCTTTCTGGACAGGACCCTGATAGTGCAGGAATTTGGACCAACATTGAATACATTGAACCTCAGGAAACTTAATGTTTCTGTACAGCAAAAGACACCATCACTTGAATGAAGAGGAAGCATACAGAATGGAAAAAAATCTTCAGCAGCTATACACTGGACATAAGGTTAGCATTTAGAACATGTAACGAAGTAAAAAAAAAATTAGACATGGAGAAACCAAACAATCCAATTAAGAAAATATGGGTTACCAAGTGAGTTCCAGGAAAGGCTCAAAGCTACACAGAGAAACCCTATCTCAAAAAATAAAAAAAGGAAAGAAAAGAAAATAGAGCATAGAACTATATAGAGATTTTTCAAAAGATGAAACACAAATGGCTGAGAGACTTTAACACACTTGTTCTCAACCTTCATAGTGTTGTGACCCTTTAATACAGTTCCTCATATTGTTGTGGCCCACAGCCACAAAATTATTTTTGTTTCTACTTTATAACTGTAATTTTGCTGCTCTTATTAATTGTAATGTAAATATCTGTATTTTCCAATGATCGTGGATGACCCACAGGTTGAGAACCACTGCTTTAACAGACTATTCCACATCATTAGCTATCAGGGAAATGGAAATTAAAACTACTTAGGGATTTTATCTTACCTTTGTCAGAATGGCTAAGATCTGACAAAAAAGATGACAAATGCTGGCATGGATGTGGAGGAAGAGGAGCATTTATTCACTGCTGCTAGGAGTAAAAACTGGCGTAGGCATGATGGCAATCAATGTGGCAGTTCTTCAAGAAGCTAAACTAGATCTCCTATGTGATCCAGCTATACCACTTCTGGGCACATACCCAAAGGACTCTATATCCTACTACAGAGATATTTGTTGTTTGTTCATCTTCATTGCTGCTTGATTCACAAAAACCAGGAAGTGGAAACATCCCAGATGTCCATCAATGATAAATGGATAATGAACGTTTGGTATATTTACATAATGGATATCACTCAGCTATTAAGAAAAATGAAGCTGCTGGGAATAATGGTACACATCTATAATCCCAGCACTCAGGAGGCAGAGACAAGTGGATATCTGTGAGTTTGAGGCCTGCTTGGTCTATGTAGTGAGTTCTAGACCAGCTAGAGCAGTGAGACCCTGTCTCAGAATAAAAGAACAAAAAAAGAAAAAGGAAATTAGTACGGGAATAGATGGAGCTGGAAACAATCATTCTGAGTGAGGTAACCCAGACCTAGAAAGACAAAACATCACATCTCTTCCGTCATTTGTGTACATTAGTTTTGAATCTTTAGACATGTGTGTTTCATTCAGAATTCACATAGAGGTCAGGAAACTAAGGACCATGAACAGGGACTTTCAAGGGAGGGGAGCTAGACTACACTGGGCTGAAGGTTTAAAAGAGAAATATGGAACAGGAAGAGATAAATTGGAATGGAGGACTGTTTAAGACTATTATTTTAACTGGGCAAAGATGTGTTACATTTTTTTTGCTGCAGAATATTACTTTAACTGTGTAAAGGTGTGTTACTTTTGTTTATGCTGCATTTGTTTAATGATATAAGGATGTGTGTTTAATTATGTGAAGATATATTGTATCTGTTTCACCTTGCCTGCCTAAGGCACCTGATTAGTCTAATAAAAAGCTGAATGGGAAGTAGTTAGGCAGAGAAAGGATAGGTGGGGCTAGCAGATGGAATCAATAGGAGGAGAAATTTAGGCTCAAAAAGAAGAATGAGAGGAATGAGGGAAGAAAGAAGAGGAGAGAATGAGGGACATGCCTAGGGCAAGAAGCCAGGAAGAAGCCACCCAGTCAGCCAGCCAGACATAGAGAAGCAGTTAAAGTAAGATATATAGAAGTAAGAAAGGTAAGAATCCCTGAGGCAAAAAGTAGATAGAAAGAAACAGGTTAATCTAGGTTAAAAGAGCTAGGCAGAAACGTGCCTAAGCTAGGCTGAACATTCAAAACTAATAAGTCCCTGTGTCATGATTTGGGAGCTGGTTGGTGGTCCAAAAGAAAAAGCCTGGTGTAGAGGAGGGGAAGGCAGAGTAGAAGAGGGAAATTGGCAGGAATAAATAATACTAAGGACTTTTCTAAAAAGCCAAATGTGAACATACTACTGTAGAAGCTTCCTAAAATGTATTTGTACACATGCATGAAAAGAGTTAAAATGGTGTTATCCTATAACAGAGTGACAGTGGCCCCACCTGACACCAGAGACTAACAAATAAAAGGCCATTACTTCTTCTTTTTGGAGTTGTTGGCCTCTGAGGTACCAAAGATCCCCAAACATTAAAGATGATTTCCAGTGTTCTTGGCTACCCTTCCGCACTTGGCATTAAGATCCTGTTGCAGCAGACACCACACATTTGAGTCACAGACCATAGAGAAGTCAAACTGATACTAACTCAGAATCTTCATCTCTACTGACTAGATTGTATAGTTCAGGAAGTTGCTAGGCACTCTGCTGGAGGAGAAAAGGGATCACTAATCTTACCTAGCTGTGAGTCCTGTGAGCTGCAATAATGACTGGGGGCAAGATCTGCCCACTGTTGCAATCATGGCACAAAAGTCTTAGGAGTAATCAACCGCTTCCTGATTTTGTTTAAGGTCCTTACACAAGATGGAACTCCTACCCGGCACCATTACTGGGCCAAGAATATATGACCAAATAGAACATAGAATCTAGAAGAGACTCTACTATTATTCTATTAAATAGATACAATATTAAATTAACTCCTAATGGTACCAAGATTAATAGCATAACTCTGGTCAGAGAAACTTCAGGTTGCAGTACATGATGATCAACACAGAACCCCACAACTGACCAATGTGTTTAGAATAAGAGGTTGCAGAATTTTCAGCTATAAATGGAACATGTATATCACACCTTCTCCTGCAATGGTTCAGGGATCATTTCTGAAGAGGAGGCAGAAGGAATATAAAGGCTAGAGGCAGTGGATGATTGAGAGGAAACTGTCTTCTGGGTACAACGATGCAGCTTTGCACATGACTTCACAGAATTTGTGATAGCATGCACTTACCTGTGCAAGCCCAACGCAGACCAATCCCAGCTGTTCACAAAAATTCCACCTCTAACAGAGGAGTTATTAGCAGTTGCTAGATGCGGCGTGTGGTCGATACATTGTGCACCCCAATAAACTTATCTGGGGGTCAGAGAACAGACCAGGCATAATATTAAACATAGAGTTTAGGCAGTGGTAGCAAACGCCTTTAATCCCAGCACTTGGGAGGCAGAGCCAGGCAGATCTCTGTGAGTTCAAAGCCACACTGGAAACAGCCAGGCATGGTGACTTTAATCCCAGGAAGTGATGGCAGGAAGCAGAAAGGTATATAAGGCATGAGAACCAGGAACTAGAGCTGGATGAGCTTTTAGGCTTTTGAGCAGCAGTTCAGCTGAGATCCATTTGGATGAGGACTCGGAAGCATCCAGTCTGAGGAAACAGGATCAGCTGAGGAATTGGCAAGGTGAGGTCGCTGTGGTTTGTTCTGCTTCTCTGATCTTCCAGCATTCACCCCAATAACTGGCCTCAGGTTTGATTTTATTAATAAGACTCTTTAAGATTTGTACTACAGCTGGGAGAGGGAGGGTCTGTTTTCTCTAAGAGCATAGCCCCTGATAAATCTACAGTACTCCAGTGGAAGGCCACACACTCAGGAGTATTTGGGCAGCACAAATTGGCCTTGTTGGGGGAAAAAGACACAAAGTTGGTTGGGATGGGAAGAGGGGTAGATCTGGAAATAGTTGTGGAGGGAGGGGTAATATAATAAAAACATGTGTGAAATTATCAAAGAACTAATAAAATATATATTGAATACCTATAATTATTCAGGGGAAAAGAAAAACATTTCATGACAAAATTAGGCGGAAGGAATTTATGACCACTAAGCTAGACTTACAGATGATACTGAAAGGAATTCTTTAGACTGAAAATAAACACATCCAAGAGGCTATGGAAAAAATAAAGATCATTAGAAGAACAATTAAGCAAATGAATATAAGGAAAAGCCTAACCACTAAAGAATCAACAAAATAATGGGAATTAATACACTTATTTTATTAGTAACATTGAACATTAATAGTCTCAATTCTCCAATTAAGAGACTCATATTGGAATAAGAAATGCAATCTATCAACCTGCTTTCTCCAAGAAGCACACTCCATCATAAATGATAGGCACTACCTTAGGGTAAAAAGATGGGAAAATGTATTCCAATTAAATGGAAACAAGCAGATGGGACTATACTATTATATGACAAACTAGATTTCAAATAGAAATCAAATAGAAAGAAGATCAATTAATTCTGATAAAGGATACATTTAAAAACAAGCTTGAATCTATAGGAGACTGTAATAGAATATTATTTTAAGGTGTGTTACTTTTGTTTATGTTGCATTTGTTTAATTCTGTGAAGATGTGAGACTGTGCCTACCTAAAATACCTGATGGTCTAATAAAGAGCTGAACGGCCAATAGCAAGGCAGGAGAAAGGATAGGTGGGGCTGGCAGGCAGAGAGAATATATAGAGGGAGAAATCTGGGAGAAGAGGGCCAGCAGCCAGAGAAGGAGGACTCCAGGGGTCAGCCACCCAGCTACACAGCAAGCCACAGAGTAAGAGTAAGATTTACAGAAGTAAGAGAACAGGAAAAGCCCAGAGGCAAAAGATAGACAGGATAATTTAAAGTTAAGGAAAGCTGGCTAGAAATAAGCCAAGCTAAGGTCAGGCATTCATAAGTAAGAATAAGCCTCCATGTGTGATTTATTTGGGAGCTGGGTGGTGGGATCTCCAAAACAGCCAAAGAGCCAAAATAACTGGCAACAGGAGACAATGAAACCAGTTTAAGAAGGAAGTTATAGGTGTAAGTACCAAAATCATAGGAACCTCAGATAAATAACTTAAAGATATGCCCTGGCTATGTAAGATCCTGTCTCAAAAGAAATAACATTGATGTAAGTTCTTTATTTCTGTGCTCTGCACTTGCTTCCAAGTCCTCACTGTTGGTCTTTAACGTCTGTATGTCTACAATCTAGTTCAAGTTATCTAGCCTTTTTCTAGCAGGTTTCTCAATATTCTTCCATCCTCAATGAGTTATCCAATTTAAAAAAAGTTATTCATTTTACTTGGAAGAATCAATAGCATTCCAAGACTGCCACAATAATACCAAATGTCTACATTTCTGCTCACCAGGAAACACTCTCATCTGTCATCTAGGCAGGAGAACTGGAGGGTTACTCGCAGGCTCACAAAAAAGGGTTACTCCTTTCTACCAGAAGTTTCAAAGACCCTCCTGTGTTTCCAGGATCTCTCACCACTTGTGCATGGCGAGGTGGTGTGGTGGCTGTTTCTTTCATGACACTTCTGCTTAAAACATGGAAGGTTGCATGGTGTTTTGTTTTATTTTTCCAGGTTACCTCAGAGTACTTAGACCTTACTCAAATGTACACAGGAGTATGAGAGCAGAAAGGATCCTGATGGGCCTTTAAGTCCACGGCAGTGTGCTTAAGCATAATGTCAGTACACTACAGATCCTACAGGTACTGGTAGACAAAATATGCATTTTGGGATTGAGGATAGCATGGGTAATCCTGGTAGTGTTCCTTCCAGGAGACAGAAAACTGCTATGATAGTGCTGATATTCTCTCTTTATGAAGATATGTCAATGAAGCAGCACTAATTACACAAATGTGGGAGCAATGTGGCAACTATAAAAAATGTGAGCTTTATTAATAAGACAATCTGAAGGACTCACAGTACAGTAACACAAATCATGATTAAGTCATTATGGAGCATTATCCAAAAGGCTTAATTCCTAATCTGTATTGAATCTCTAAAAGTTCCTCAGAAGGAAAACATACTCAAATACTTTAAATAAAATCATGACTGAGGATGCTACATGACAAACTTTCCACAGTGTTGTGTTAATCACATTTTCAAGGAATATGTTTTGAAAACTACCTCAGTGTTCTGTAAAAAGCTAATGCTTTTAAAACTATAAGGTTTATATCATTTGGTATAATTTTAGCATAATGAAACATTCATCTGGACCTTGTGGTGAATGTAAAATACAATTCATTAAAAGTTATAAAGTAAAACAACAAAACCACCTAAACATTTTACATATTGTTACATACAGCAGCACTTTACTTTCAGATTAAACATATATTAAATAGGAATTGCAAATCACCACAAACTTACTGGGTAAAACGCCAATGTATGAGTTTTAATTCTGGTAATGAGAAATCTAAAACTACATTTTCTTAGCATAAAATGTTAGCAAGCTTTTCCTTTTTGGAGGCTTTTGAGGAGAAGCCATTTCCTTGGTTTTATATCTTATACAGCTTGCTTCTATTCCTAGTTTATGGTTCCTTCCTTTACTTTTCAAGCCAACAAAACAATATCTCCTCTTCTCTCTGACCTCCATGTCAGTCTCACATCCTTCTACAACTCTGAATCTCCTACCTCTATCTTGCAATTACACTGAACCTGCCCCAATATCCACAATATCTTTAGCTCAAAATTCGTGATCGAACTTAAAAGTCCCACATAGCATAAAGGTAAATATATGGACGAATTCTAGGGGTTAGAATGCATAACTTTGGGGGAAGATGTTATTTAAATTTCCATAGTAAGAATTTAGGAACAGAGAAAGAGGCAGGCAGAAGTCATAGCCTGGCTTTCATCTGGGGAAGAAGAGTGAAAGCTAAAGTGTTTAACCCAGAACACACACTGGCAGCAAAGCCTCCTCCAGGAAAAGGAAACTCCTAAGAAGAGAGTTCGAAAATCTCTTCATAAGGGCAGGAGAAGCTACTGGTTCAAGTACCATTACTAATAGGACATACAATATTATTGCCATTTCCAAAGAACCTCAAGGGCTAAGGTTGTGGCTAACCAGTAGATTGCTTGCTTGCCTCCCTGTAGTTGTGAGGCTCTATATTCAGCTTTCAGCGCTGTGAAAATAAATAAACAAACAAATAGAAATCCAAACACACTTAAAATAGAAAATAAAATAGTACAAGAATATCTATAGCAGAACAGACTGTGATCATCTGACTCTATCTGGTAGGAATACCAGGGAGATATTTAGACCTATAGGACACGCAATCATATTATTTTACACGAAGAAGAAATAAACTTGGAATTTAAAGCTAAGTTACAGCAAGCATGTTGCACAAAGAAGATAAATTAGTATGAAACAAAGCACTCTCAAACAACAGTCCCTTCTTGCAGGTCGCAAGAATATATCATAGAGATTCAGCTGTGTATTAAAGCTGAACTTTGACTGGCCAAGGGTCTGTCAAAAGGCAAAGCCATTTATGATGAGTATTTGGTGTTACCCAGCCTTTAATATTCCAGCTGTCTTCTGCTATGAAATCCTTGTGTGCCCAGACCTATTGGTAAACAGTTCAGCTCCCCAGACCTGCTGAACTACTAAATTACTAACTGCCCTGCTGAGCTTAGGAGACAAGCTGGCGGGAGTCGCCTGGCTTTGTTTCCTGTGCTAATGAAGCTCAGACCATCCCCCCCCCTCGCCTTGAGGGGGCCTAGTGGTTCTCCAGAGCATTTTGACTGAGAACAAAAGAGGTTTTACATATCAAGGTGAGAGGTAAAATAACATTCCTGAGGAGGCAGGGAACTATGTTCCCAGGGAAAGAAAGGGCAGGTATTTTCTGTAAAGAGACAGAACAACATGGCGAGAGAGAAGAGAGGACAGAGGTTCCACAGAGGGTAAGCAGATCTCCAGTAGAGTTTTCTGAGTGCCAGTCAGGAGTAGAGAGCAGCAGAGATGGAGAAAGAGGATACAGAGGATGAGGATGAGGCTGGAAGCATAGGAGTTTAGTCGTTAGCTGCACTATGAACTAGGGAGCTGGACGGAACTGCAGTTATGGAGACAGGATTTCATCCCAGAGAAATAAAGTAGACAGATATAGAGCTTGGTATGTCTAGAGTTATTCCTGCCTTGAATGCCTGGTGGAGCTATAGCTGAATTGATGTAATTTTGTCTTAGAGGAATAAAGTTAACAGACATAAGAACATAGTGTACATAGATTTTTTCCCTCAGATCCCACGCCGGACATAGCTGAGCCCCTGGACCCTGGATAATCCAATAGTCCCTAAATCACCATATTGAAAATAAAGCTTCTTCTAGTTCTAAAACATGACTACCCAACCAACAGACTAGTAAACTTTTATTAACTCATCACAAAGCACAGTGTTGACCTAAATAAACAAAAAATGCTTAAAATATGTGTAGCACGAATCTTAAAAGTTCTTATTAATAAAAACAAACCTGAAGCCTGGTATTGGGGTGAATGCTGGAAGATCAAAGAAGCAGAACAAGCCACAGCTTCCTCACCTCGCCTGTTTCCTCAGACTGGATGCTTCCGAGTCCTCATCCAAATGGATCCCAGCTGAACTGCTACTCAAAAGCCTAAAAGCTTAAACAGCTCTAGTTCCTGGTCCTTACACCTATAAATACCTTTCTGCTTCCTGCCATCACTTCCTGGGATTAAAAGCGTGAGTCACCATACCTGGCTGTTTCCAGTGTGGCTTTGAACTCCCTGAAATCCAGACAGATCTCTGCCTTTGGAATGCTAAGATTAAAGATGTGTGTGCCACAATTTTCTGGCCTCTATATCTAGTGGCTGTTCTGTTCTCTGACCCCAGATAAGTTTATTAGGATGCACAATATATTGGGGAACACAATATCACCACAAATATGGTATAAAACTGACAAAGTCATCAGTTTCTGCTTGTTTTTCCATGAATATGGTAGAGAAGACAATACTGAAGTAATTATAATGTTTGAGAATCTGTAAATTAGCTGGGAGGCGGTGGCGCAGGCCTTTAATCCCAGCACTTGGGAGGCAGAGCCAGGCTGATCTCTGTGAGTGGCTAGCCTGGTCTACAAAGTGAAATCCAGGACAAGCACCAAAACTACACCGAGAAACCCTGTCTTGAAAAAACAGAAAAAAAAGAGAATATGTAAATTAAATATAACATTATTAGTAGGCAAACAAGACAAAGTAACTAAGACAACTACAGAGCTATTTTTGTACTTTGCAGTTTATTTTCAGGGAACATGGTGGTGATATCTAAGCTCTCAAGAGTCATCAAATCATCTGTCTAAAGGTCTCTGACTCCTAGTGATTTAAAAATTACTGAAGTCCCC
Organism: Peromyscus nudipes; assembly: GCA_902168325.1. Taxonomy (NCBI): domain Eukaryota; kingdom Metazoa; phylum Chordata; class Mammalia; order Rodentia; family Cricetidae; genus Peromyscus; species Peromyscus nudipes. The sequence continues at coordinate 12,006 of CABHPH010061688.1, forward strand.
CCAAAATCTTTGGTTTATGTGGGTTTTATAAATTAATATTAGAAATTACAAATGAGAGCATACTTCTGTGCCATGTGAATCCAAGAAGGAGAGGTTGGATGACTCCAAACTCCTGTTTCCTGTGCATAGTTCTGCCATCCTGGTACACTTTAACTGGAGAGGTTAGCAGTCTCTGGAACCTAACCCCTGGTGTACACTTCTAGCCCATGTAAACCCTAACTGGGGAGGTTAGAAAACTCAGAAAACCTGCTCCCATCACACACTTCCACTAATCAGGTGTAGACTTTGTCTGGGGAGGTTAGAGGACTCAGGGCCACAGTCCCTGGTGCTTACTTCCACCATCTAGCATGCTTCCCAGCTGATGAAATCAAGAGCATGACTTCCTATCCTTGGCATACACTTGCGTTGTTTTTTTTACTCTTATTCTTTTGCTCTTTGGGGGGGCCTGCCACCCAGTTCCCAAATAAATACACATGGAGGCTTATTATTACTTATGAATGCCCGGCCTTAGCTTGGCTTGTTTCTAGCCAGCTTTTCTCAACTTAAATTGTCCTATCTATCTTTTGCCTCTAGATTTTTATCTTTCTCTATTTCTGTATACCTTTCTTTACTTCTGACTCTGTGGCTTCTTGTGTAGCTGGGTGGCTGGCCCCTGATGTTCTCCTCATTTTCTTGCTCCTTGATCTCTCGCTCCTCAGATTTCTCCTATTTATTCTTTCTGTCTGCCAGCCCCACCTATCCTTTCTCCAGCCTTGATATTGGCTGTTCAGCTCTTTATTAGACCATCAAGTGTTTTAGACAGGCAAAATAAGACAGCTTCACAGAGTTAAACACGTGCAACATAAAAGAATGCAACATATCTTTGCACCATTAAACAACGTTCCACAGCATAAACAAATGTACCACATCTTAAAATAATATTCTACAACACACTTCTACCTTCCTGTGTGTACCAGCTAGTTAAGCCAAACGACTCATAATCTTCCAGACAAGAATACACTCCTGCCACTGTGTGTGCACTGTTTTTGAAGTCAGTGGATTTGGATCTCACACTATTCCAGGTGCACACTCATGCCCTCTCACCCCATCATAGCTCATGAGGCTAAAGAATTCTGCATTACCTAAACATGGTGCATAATTCAACCAAACCAGTGCACTCTGACTGGCTAGCTAGGATGTTGGACCCTCCATACCCACAGGATACCATGATTGGGGAAGCCAAAGCCTGTGTGACAAATCAACCCCCTGCATACCCAGGCTCTATACACCATATGCACTCTGGGTCATCAAGTTAGATGACCTAAGACTCCCCAACCCAAGCACTCACTCTCACCACATTGTGTGTACCCTGGCTTGTGAGATCAGAAAATGTGTGAAACCCCCACTGAGGGAACTTCTCTTGATATAATTCATAAAACTTGGCTCATGAGATCAGAGGCTGTATTCTCCTAGCTGAGCCATAATAAACTCAGGTACCCCATCTGTGAATTACAGAAATACTTAGTCAATAAACTAACTCCAGATAAGCAAGTCACAATGCAAAACCACAAGTAACATGAAGAGCCAGGACAAAATAACTCTTCCAAAAATTATCAGTCTCACAATAATGGCTGGAAATGGCAGTGACTTGGACAAAATTCCAGACGATAACTTAAAAGAATGGTTACAAGCATGTTCAGTGCATTCAAAGAGGACATGAATAAGCTCCTGCATGGATTCAAAGAGTATACAAATAATCCGAATGAAATACAAGAAATTGCAAACACCTGAATGCAATTAGGAAGACAACCTGGGACATGAAAATAAAATTCAACAAAGAAATAGAAATACTGGAAGAAAAGCCAAACAAATGCTACAGTACATGAAACTGTCAATGAGTCAAATAAAAAACAGTAGACTGCTTCTCCAATAGAGGAGGACAGACGCTGAGGGTGAAGACAAGGCAGAGCAATTGAATAATGCAGTGAAAGTCAATGATAAATAGATTTTTTTTGGCTTTTCAAGACAGGGTTTCTCTGTGTAGCTTTGCGCCTTTCCTGGAACTCACTCTGTAGACCAGGCTGGCCTCGAACTCACAGAGATCCGCCTGCCTCTGCCTCCCGAGTACTGGGATTAAAGGCGAGCGCCACCACCGCCCGGCTAGATTTTTTTCTTTTTATTGAAAAGGTTTTTTTTTTCCTCATATATCCTGATTACAGTTTCCCCTCCCTCTACTCCTCCCAGTTCCTCCCCACCTCCCCTCCCCTCTGGATCCACCTCCTTTCTGTCTCTCAAAAAACAAACAGGTTTCTCAAAGATAATAATAAAATAAAACAAAACAAAAACCAACACACCAAAACAATACAAGACAAACATAATGAAAAGAGCCCACACAAGAAACAGATATAGACACAGAGATCCATTTATTCACACAGTCGAGAATCCCTTAAAGACCTAAACTGGAAGCCATAATATATACACAAAGGACCTTTAGGATAAAAATAGAGTTAAAAAATAATATAAAAATAAAAAATGAGATAAAATTAAAAAAAAATGTCCTGATAACATTATGAGACAAGGAACCTCCAAAGATGTCATTGAGTTTGTTTTCTGTTGGCCATCTACTGGTGGGCATGTGGCCTGTGGTTAAGAGTAGTTTGTTTCCCCAATGAGACATCCTTAGAGAAAACTAAATTTTCATTTGCAAGTGGTTATCAACTGGAAATGGCTTCTGAGTTAGGGATGGAGGGCATGTGTCCACTTCTCCTTTCAGCTCTAGGACTCCATCTAGTGCAGGTCTGTGCAGGCCCTGTGCATGCTGTCTCAGTCTCTGTGAGTTCATATATGCATCAATCCTGTTGATTTAGAGGGCCTTGTTTCCTTGGTGTCCTGCATCCACTTTGGCTCTTATACTCTTTCTGCCTCCTCTTTTACAGGGTTCCATGAGCCCTGAGGGGAGGGATTGGATGGCAACAAGCTCACTCCCACAAGCTTTGTGCCACCATTGCATTAACATATTTTGCAGACAGGACACAATTGTAGATCAAAGGGTTTGTGGCTGGGTTGGTGTTTACATTTCTCCTTTGGTAGAGAGGAGTGTCTTCCTATATCAAAGATGCTAGCATGTAGAAGTGAAGGCTCTGTGTAGGCACCAGTTCAACTTCTCCATGTTCACTGAGTTATATAGGTGTTGTCTTCAGCATTAGGGCTTTGCCATCAGTTTGTAGATAGCAAACTGTAGTCATGATGACAGCCTGAGTTGTTTGGGGTTTCCATGGGTCCCCTTTGGCCAACAACTCAATTAACCCATTCCTGGTGCTGGAAGTTTCATTTGGTGACAAGAGATGCTCAGCTGGTGCTCTGTTTCCCCCATTATTTGGCAATTTCATTTAGATCACCTTCATATATGTATGTATTTTAGGAAGCATCTACTGTATCAGGTTTCTATACTATCCCTTAAATGACCCTTAATTTTAGCTGTCTCTCCCTATATTCCCTCCCTTGTCTCCCTCTTCCCTCCTCCTTCCCACCTAATCTTCCCATTCCAGTCCCTCACTCCCATCCACCCATAACTATCTATCCTGTTTCCCTTTCCTAGGGAGAGCTATCTGGTCCTCCTAGTCTATACCTAGTCTATAGTCTATAGTCTATAGTCTATAGTCTATAGTCTATAGTCTATACCTAACCTCTGTGGTTCTAGGGATTATAGCTAGGTTGCATTGATTTAAAAGCTAATATCCACATATAAGTGAATACACACCATATTTGTCTTTCTGGGTCTGGGATACCTCATTGAGGATGATCTTTTCTAGTTACATCCATTTACCTGAAAATTTCATGATGTTATTTTTTAATGGCTGAGTAATATTCTATTGTGTAAATGTACCACATTTTCTTTGTCCATTCATATATTGAGGGAGATCTGGGTTGTTTCTAATTCCTGGCTGTTGTGAATAGAACAGCAATGAACACAGTAGAGTAAGTGTCCTTGTGGTATGACTGAGCACCCTTTGGGTGTATGCCCAAGAGTGGTATAGCTGGATTGATTCCTTACTCCACATCCTCACCAGCATGAGCTGTAATTTATTTTATTGATCCTAGCCATTCTAACAGGTGTAAGATGAAATCTCAAAGCAGTTTTGATTTGCATTTCCCTGATAGCTAAGAATATTGAACATTTCTTTGTTCCTCAGCCATTTGAGTTTCCTTGTGATAATTCTCTGATTAGATCTATATCTCATTTTTTTAAATTAGGTTATTTGTTTTCTAGATATCTAGTTTTTTGAGTTCTTTATGTATTTTTTGGATATTATCCCTCTATTGGATGTATAGTTGGTAAAAAATCTTTTTCCATTTTGTAGGCTGCCACTTGCCTTGCAGAAGCTTTTCAGTTGCATGAGGTCCGATTTATTAATTGTTGATCTTAGTGCCTGTGTCAAAGGTGTTCAGTTCAGAAAGTCTTTCTCTGTGTCAATGAGTTCAAGGCTAGTGTGGAGGACCATCCCACCCTACTTTTCCCCAGGATGCTCTGGAGCAGGAGCAGCAGGAAATATTAGATAGAAATACAGCTAGAGAGAGACAGACAGAAAACACAGATAGCCTCGGGAGGGCCTGGGTCCTAATCCATTGGGCCCTGACTCTCTCTGCCAAAGGGCTTTTAAAGGAATGGCAAGGGGTGGAGCAAAAGACCTCCCCCCAGCACAGCCAAGTGTAGACCATTCCATCCACCTGGCAACCTTACCCGTGGTCAAATCATCCCCTTATGCAGCTCTGCTGTGTCAGGCAAACTCTGATCTCACAAGGAAACTTCTGTGAGCTCCCACAGGCTAGTCCTCATTTTCTCTTCTATCAGATTCAGTATATCTGGTTTTATATTGAGATCTTTGATCCATTTGGAGTTGAGTTTTATGCATAGTGGTAAGTATAGTTCTATTTGGATTCTTCTACATTCAGCTGTGCAGTTTGGCCAGTGCTATTTATTAAAGATGCTGTCTTTTTTCTGGCATGTATTTCTGGCTTCTTTATAAAGAATCAGGTGTCTCTGTGTGTGGATTTATGTCTAGGTCTTCAGTGTGATTCCATTAATCAATGTGTCTGTTTTTTGCACCAATACCACGCTGTTTTTTCTTTATTACTATAGCTCAGTACAACTTGAAATCAGGGATGGTGATACCTCCAGAAGTTCACTTATTATTCATGATTTTTTTTAGTTATCCGGGGCTTTTGTGTTTCCATATGAAGCTGAAAATTGTCCTTTCAACAATGATAAATCTTAAAAATTATATAAATAAAAAGTAAAAGATTATTGTTGTGGGCTGGAGAGATGGCTCAGAGGTTAAGAGCACTGACTGCTCTTCCAGAAGTCCTGAGTTCAATTCCCAGCAACCACATGGTGGCTCACAACCATCTATAATGAGATCTGGTGCCCTCTTCTGACCTGCAGTCATACATGCTGTATACTAAATAAATAAATCTTAAAAAAAAGAAACAGGGTAACTTTTATTTTAAAAAAAAGATTATTGTTATACTGGGAAAATGCCAATCTTTGAAATATGGGCACAGAAGAAGGAGAATTCCATGCCAAAGACACAGAAAATATTCTGAATAAAACTCACTGATGAAAATTTCACAAAATTAGGGATAGAGATGCCCATCCAAATATAAGAGGCAAAAAGAATATCAAGCAGATATGGCTAGAAAAGAAATTATCCATATCATATTACAGTTAAAACAAGAAGTATTTAGAATGAGAAGTATTAAAAATGTTGAAAGAGAATGGCCATTGCACATATAAAGGCAGGCCCACTAGAATAACAGCAGATTTTCAGTAGAAACTCTAAAAGTCAGAACGGTATGGAAGGATGTAGTATACATTTTAAAGATCACAATGTAGGAACAACTACATAAACTATATAAATTCATAGATTAACTATTGAATAATGACTGGATTGTTGAAGCAATCAAGAATGAAATAGAAGAGTTCCTAGAATCAAATGAAAATGGAAACACAATATACCAAGACCTATAGGATAAACTAAAGGCAGACAATACAATCGGATAATAAATAGGATAAAAAGCCATAAGATACAATAAAGGGAAGTTTATAGCTCTAAGTGTCCACATTGCGAAGTTACAGATGCACTTTAAGACATTGGCAAAACAAGAACAAACCAAAACACAAACTAGTAAAGAGAATTAGATAGTTTTGATCAGGGCAAAAAAAAAATCAATGAAAGAGAAATTAAAAAAAAGAAAAGTACTGATAAAATGAAGAGAATAGTCTTCAAAAAAACCCCACCAAGATTGAGAAACCCTTAGCAAAATTAACCAAAAGAAATCAAGAAAAGACTCAGTTTAATAAGATTTGACATGAAAAAAGGAGGCAGTACAACTGATACTAATGAGATCTAGAAAACCATGAGGACTTACCTCAAAAGCAAATTGGAAAAGCTAAAGAAAATGAATGAACTTCCAGGTGCATATGACCTACTGATAGTAAACCAAGATGCGATAAATATCTTAAATAGTCCCACCAAAAGCAACGAGACTGATATAATAAAAAAACCACCTGACAATAAAACAAAACCAAACCAAACTCAGGTCTAGATTAATTCACAGTAGAATACTGCCAGGTTCTTAAGGAAGAATTGGTTTTAGTAATTTGTAATTTAGTAAAACTTAAGTGATTTTAAGTAATCAGTTACTTAAATTATTTCATAGCAAAGGAAGATATGCTTCGAAATTCCTGTAACAGTACCAGCATTAATCTGATACAAAGACCAGGTAAACAGGCAACAAAAAAGAAAAATTATAGACCAATTTCTCTTTTAAACATAAATGTAAAAATTATTAAGGGCATAATAAAATACTTGTAAACCAGATTCAAGAACACACAAAAGGATTATTCACCATGATCAAAGTGACTTAATTCTAATACATACATAATATATGTAATATATATTTATGTATAAATGCAATTCATTAGTTTAAAACACCACAGAAAATTAGGAAGAAAATAGAAGATGGAAAAACCTCAAGGCTTATGGATTGAAACAATTATGATTGTGAAAATGGACATCCTTCAAAAACTTATCTACCAATTTAACTCAGCCCCAATCAAAATTTCCTCATTATTTTTCATATAAATGAAAAAAATTGGTTTTTGAAAACATTATTTTATATTTTTATTTCTATTATTTTTGATATTTTAATTACATCATTTTGCCCTTCTCTTTCCTCTCTCCAAGCCTAACAAGCCTAACTATATGCCCCTTCCTGATCTCCTCCCAATTTGTGGTCTACTTTTTCATTTACTGTTGTTACACACACACATACACACACACATAATATTACACTAATTGGTTATTCAATACCAAATGGTCAGTCATTAAAACATACATAAGAGTAACATACAGACTGAAGCAGTATTTATGTATTTATATAAATGATATAAATTTTATTATATAAATTTATGTATTATTTGTATGTGTGTGAGTGTGTGTGTGTGTGTGTGTGTGTGTGTGTAACAATACTTAACTGAAAGAGATACCATAAAAATTTAAATAAGAGCAAGGAGGGGTAAATGGGAGGTTTTGGAGGGATGAAAGGGAATAGAAAAATGATGCAATTATATTATCTCAAAAAAATAAAAGAAATAATTTTAAAAAGTAAGTGATTGTGCTTATATGTGGATATTAACCATTAAATAAATTATAACCAAGCTACAATCTATAGACCCAGAGAGGTTAGGTATATAGAGGAAAGGATTGGGGGACACACACATGGATCTTCTTGGGAGGGGGAAATAGAATAGATTTTATGGGTGGACTGGGGGCAGGAGGATGGGAATAAGAGAATCAGGTGGGGAGGGAATGGGAAGATGGGGTTGAAGGAGGGAATGTGGGGAGAGACTGCTAGAATTGAGGACCATTTGAGGGATGGTATGGAAACCTAGTGCAGTGGAAACTTCCCAAAATAAATGAGGGCAATTCTAATGAAATCTCCAAAAGTGAAGGAGGCTGAGTCCCGACTGGCCATCTCTTGTCACCAAATGAAGTTTCCAGTACCTGGACTGGGTTACATCCAATTGAGTTGTTGGCCAAAAGAGTCCCATGGAAATGCCAAAACAATCCAGGCTGTTGCCAAGACAGTAGGTTGCTCTCTGCAAACTGACAGCAAGACCCTATTGCTGAAGACAATACCTACAAAATTTATTGAATATGGAGAAGTGAAGCTGGTGCCTACATAGAACTTTCATCCCTACATCTACATCCCAGTATCTTTGGTACAGGAAGGTACTCTACAGGCTACCAAAAGAGAAATGTAAACACCAACCCAACTGCAAAACCTTTGCAATCTGTTCTGCCTGCAAAATATGCGGGGGCAATGGTGGCACAAAGCTTGTGGGAGTAACCAACCAATATCTGATTTGACTTAAGGCCCACTCCACAAGATGGAACCCATATCTGTCACTGGGTGACCAAGAACCTGAGACTAGATAGCCCGGGGACCTAGGATTAAACCAAATAATACTGGTCTAAAAGAAGTGGGAGGAGAATGTAGTGATAAAATGACTTCTAATGGTATTCTGCTACACTCATAGAACAGCCTTGTTCAGCCATCATCAGAGAAGCTGCCTCCTGCAACAGATAGGAACAAATAAAGAGACCCACAGCCAGATATTACACACACACAGAGAGACCTTGGAACACAACACTAAATGGGATGTCTCCATCAAATCCCTCCTCCTCAGAGCTCAGGGAAACCCACAGAAGAGGAGGCAGAAAGATTACAAGAGCCAGAGAGGATGGAGGACACTAGGAGAACAAGGCCCTCCAAATCAACTAAGCAAGGCACATATGAACTCACAAAGATCAAAGCAGCAAACACAGGGCCTACATGGGTCTGTACCACGTCCTCTGCATATATATTATATATATTTATTATAGCTTTCAGTTCAGTTTCTTTGGGAAGGGGTTCCTGGTTATGTGAATGAGTGTATCTCTGATTCTTGTGATTCTTGTGCCTTCTCTTGGGGGCTCTTCTTAGTTAGGGTTTGTATTGCAAAACACCATGACCAAAAAGCAGTTGAGGAGGAAAGAGTTTATTCAGTTTACACTTCCACATTGCTGTTCATCACCAAAGGAAGTCAGGACAGGAACTCCAACAGCGCAGGAACCTAGAGACAGGAGCTGATACAGAGGCCATGGAGGGGTGCTGCTTACTGGCTTCATCAGCCTGCATTCTTTCTTTTTTTCTTTATACTCGATTTTTCTGCTGTATACCTAGTTGACTTTTTTCTTTTTATAAATTTATTTATTTATTTTACATCCTGGCCACAGTTTCCCCTCCCTCCTCTCCTCCCAGTCTCCTCACCAGGCCCCCTCTGTTCCCATACCCCAATCCGCTCCTGCTCCATTTCTTTTTAGGAAAGGTCAGGTCTCCCAGGAGTATCAACAGAACATGACATGTCAAGCTGCAGTAAGACTAAACACCTCCCCAAGCATTAAGGCTGGGCAAGGTGACCCAGTATATGAGGAGTAGGGTCCCAAAAGCCAGTAAAAGAGTTGGAAACAGTCCCTGTTCCCATTGTTAGGAGTCTCACAAGTAGACCAAGCTACACAACTGTAACATATATGCAGAGTGCCTACGTCAGTCCCATGCAGGCTCCCTGGTCATCAGTTCAGCCTCGTGAGCCCAGGTTAGTTGATTCTGTGAGTTTTCTTGTGGTGTCCTTGACCCCTCTGGCTCCTTCTGCAGGATCCCCAGAACTCCACCTAATGTTTGGCTGTGGGTCTACATCTGTCTCCATCAGTTGCTGGATGAAGCCTCTCTGATGACAATTGGGCTGGGCACCAATCTGTTCACAGGGGATGGCCACTTCAGCCTACATATCCTCTATTGCTAGGGGTCTTAGCTGGGGTCATCCTTGTAGATTCCTGGGAGGTTCTCTTTCATCAGGTTTTTACCTGACTCTGAAATGCCCCCCTTTCCAGTAGGCTCTTTCAGTACTCTTGTCCTCTGTCCCCAGACTCCCAACCTGATTGTTCATGTTCCCATTCCCACCTGCTCTCAGTCCACTCACAAAATCTCTTCTATTTCCCCTTCCCAGGGAGATTTGGGTGTCATCTCATGAACCCTCCTTGTTACCTAGTCTCTCTGGGTCTGTGGACTGTAGCATGGTTATCCTTTGTTTTACAGTTAATATCCACTTATAAAAGCACATGAGTACATACCATGTTTGTCTTTCTAGGTCTGAGTTCCTCACTCAGGATGATTTTTTTCAAGTTCCATCATTTGCCTTCAAATTTCCTGGTGTCATTTTTTTTTTATATGGCTGAGAAATATCCCATTGTGTAAATGTACCACATTTTTAAAAATCCATCCTTTGGTTGAGGGGCATCTAGGTTGTTTCCAGGTTCTGGCTGTTACAAACAAAGCTGCTGTGAACATAGTTGAGCAAGTGTCCTTGTGGTATGATTGAGCATCCTTTGTGTATATGCCCAAGAGTGGTATAGCTGGGTCTTGAAGTAGATAGATTCCCAATTTTCTGAGAAACCACCACACTGGTTTCCATACTGGCTGTACAGGTTTGCACTCTTCACCTGTCTGAGCTGCCCCTTGTGTTTTTGATCTCAGCCATTCAAGTGTAAGACGGAATCTTAGAGTCATTTTGATTTGTGTTCCCCTGATGACTAAGGATGTTGAACATCTTCTTAAGTGTTTCTCTGCCATTTTGAGATTCTTCTGCTGAGAATTCTCTATTTACATCTGTACCCCATTTTTTAATTAGATTATTTAGTTTGTTGATATCTAGTTTCTTGAGTTCTTTATATATTTTGGAAAGCAGCCCTCTATTGGATGTTGGGTTGGTGAAGACCTTTTCCCATTCTGTGGGTTGCCATTTTGTCCTATTGACAGTGTCCTTTGCCTTACAGAAACATTTCAATTTCATGAGGTCCTGTTTATAAATTGTAGATCTTAGTGCCTGTGCTATTGGTGTTCTGTTAAGGAAGTTGTTTTCTGTGCCAGTGTGTTCAAGGCTATTTCCTGCTTTCTCTCTATCTGGTTCAGTGCATCTGGATTTATGTTGAGGTCTTTGATCCACTTGGACTTGAGTTTTGTGCAGGGTGATAGATATGGATGTATTTGCATTATTCTACATACCAGCATCCAATTAGACCAGCACCATTTGTTGAAGATGCTTTCTTTTTTCTATTGTATAATTTTGGCTTCTTTGTCAAAAATCAAGTGTCCATAGGTGTGTGGATTTACATCTGGGTCTTTGATTTGATTACATTGATCTATCTGTCTTTTTTTTATGCCAATACCATGTGGCTTTTATTACTATAGCTCTGTAGTAAAGCTTGAAATCAGGCATGGCGATACCTCTGGAAGTTCTTTTATTGTACAGGATTGTCTTAGCTATCCTAGGTTTTTTATTTTTCCATATGAAGTTGAGTATTGCTCTTTCAAGGTCTGTAAATAATTGTGTTGGGATTTTAATGGGGATTGCATTGAATCTGAAGATTGCTTTTGGTAAGATGGCCATTTTTACTATGTTAATCCTACTGATCCATGAGCATGGGAGATCTTTCCATCTTCTGATATCTTCTTCAATTTCTTTCTTCAAAGACATAAATTTTTATCATACAGATCTTTCACTTGCTTGATTAGAGTTACATCAAATAATTTATAATTATTATAAAATAATATAATAATTTTATATTATTTGAGGCTATTATAAAGGGTGTTGATTCTCCAATTTCTTTTTCAGCCCATTTATTGCTTGTAATAGGAGAGCTACTGATATTTTTTTGAGTTAATCTTGTATCCAGCCACTTGACTAAAGGTGTTTATGAGCTGTAGAAATTCCCTGGTAGAGTTTTTGGGGTCACTTACATATACTATCATATCATCTGTGAATAATGATACCTTGACTTCTTCCTTTTCAATTTTTATCCCTTTAATCTCCTTCTTTCTGTGTTATGTATGTTTAGTGTTTTGATTATTATGTGGTGAGGGGATTTTATTTTATGATCCAATCTATTTGGTGTTCTGTAAACTTCTTGTATCTTTATAGGCATGTCCTTTTTTTTAAAAGTGTTTTTCCCTTTTCCCTTTTTATTTAAGATTTTTTTTTTACATACCAACCACAGATCCCCCTCCTTTCCCTTCTCTCCCCCCCCACCATCCCCATCCACTTCTCATGGGCATGTCCTTCTTTAGATTAAGAAACTTTTCTTTCATAATTTTGTTAAATATATTTTCTGTTTTTTTTAAACTGGTTTTCTTCTCCTTCTATTCCTATTACTCTTTTCATAGTATCCCAAATTTCCTGGATGTTTTGTGTTAGGAATATTTTAGATTTAGCATTTTCTTTGACCAATGAATCTATTTTCTCTATTGTTGAAGCCCATTTTTCCTAGTGGCTTTACCAAGCAGGTCTGCATAAAGAGAATGATTGGACCACAGGCCTGAGTACAGGTGTCTGAGGTGGTCTGCACTTGGCTGTGCTGTGGGGAGGTCTTTTGCTCCACCCCTTGGCTTTCCTTTAAATACCCCAGGGCAGAGAAAGTCGAGGCCTGATGGATTAGGATCCGGGCACTCTCGAGGCTATTCTGTATTTTCTATCTGTTTCTCTCCCCTCCATCCTTCTAACTAATATTTCCTGCTGCTCCTACTCAAGAGTACTCTGGGGAGATGTGGGGGTGAGGGATGGGCCCCCCACTCCATCATATCTTCAGTGCTTGAGATCCCTCTACCATCTCTGGCATTCTGTTGCTGATGCTTGCTTCTGTCGTTGCTGGGCATTTACCCAGATTTTCCATTTCGAGGATTCTCTCTGTGTTTTCTTTATTGATTCTATTTCCATTTTCAGGTCTTGAACAGTTTCCTTCATATGTTTGTTTGTTTTTTCTTGACTTTCTTTTAGGAATTTACTGGTTTCTTCCAATATTTTGTTTGTCTTTTTCTCAATTTCTCTAAGGGATTTTTTCATATTCTCTTTAAGGACCTCTATCATCTTCATTAAGTAATTTTAAAGGTCATTTTCTTGCGCTCCAGGTGTGTTGGATTGTTCAGGTCTTGCTGTTGTAGGAGAGCTGGGTTCTGCTGGTGCCATATTGTCCTTTCTGTTATTCTGTGTTCTTACACTGGTGTTTAAGCATCTAAATTCAGGATGATGACAGGTTTGGTGTTGATTCCTGCATTTGTCTTTGTTGGATGGGTGTTTTTTTTCCCTTGGTTTTTCATTCCTTTCTGTTTTTCTGGACTCTGGTAATGGCAAACTCTTCCTCTGAAGTTGTAGGCCTGGATATAGAGCCCAGGGGAGGGGTGCAGTCTGTGGTCATCCCTTGGTACTGGATATGGAGCCCAGAGAGTGGGTGCAGTCTGTGTTCATCACTTGGTACTGGATATGGAGCCGAGGGGAGGGGTGCAGTCTGTGGTCTTCCCTTGGTCCTGGATATGGAGCTGAGGAGAGGGGTGCAGTCTGTGGTCATCACCTGGTACTGGATATGGAGCCCAGGGGAGTGGGTGCAGTCTGTGGTCATCCCTCAGTATTAGATATGGAGCCCAGGGGAGGGGTGCAGTCTGTGTTCAGCTCTTGGTACTGGACATGGAGCCCAGGGCAGTGGGTGCAGCCTGTGGACGACCCTTGGTACTGGATATAGAGCCCAGGGGAGGGGTACAGTCTGTGATAATCCCATTGTACTGGATATGGAGTACGGGATGGTGGTGGTGGTGCAATCTGTGGTCTTCCCTTGGTAGTGGATATGGAGCCCAGGGGAGTGGGTGCAGTCTTTGGTCATCCTTGGTACTAGATATGGAGCCCAAAGGAGTGGGAGCAGGATGTGGTCATCCCTTGGTACTGGATATCGAACACAGGGGGGTGGGTGCAGTCTGTGGTCATTACTTGGTACTGGACATGGAGAACAAGGGAGTGGGTGCAGTCTGTGGTCATACCTTGGTACTAGATATGGGGCCCAGGAAAGGGGTGCAGTTTGTGTTCATCTATTGGTACTGGATATGGAGACCAGGGGAGTGGGTGCAGTCTGTGGCATTCCCTTGATATTGGATTTGGAGCCCAAGATTGTGGGTGCAGTTTGTGGTCATCCTTTAGTACTGGATAGGGAGCCCAGGGGAGTGAGTGAAGTCTGTGGTCATCCCTTGGTCTTGGATATGGAGCCCAGGGGAGGTGTGCAGTCTGTGGTCATCCCTTTGTACTGGATAGGGAGTACCAGAGGAGGGGTGCAATCTGTGGTATTCCCTTGGTACTGGATATGGAGCCCAGGGGAGGGGTGCAGTCTGTAGTCTTCCCTTCCTACTGATATTGTGCCCAGGGGAGAGGTACAGTCTGTTGTCATCCTTGGTACTGGATATGGATCTCAGGGGAGGGGTGCAGTCTATGGTCAGCCTTTGGTAGTAGATATGGAGCCCAGGGGAGGGGTGCAGTCTGTGGTCACCCCTTGGTACTAGATATGGAGCCCAGGGGATCGGTGCAGTCTGTAGTGATCCCTTAGTACTGGATACTGGGCCCAGGGAAGTGAGTGAGGTCTGTGGTCTTCCCTTGGTAGTGGATATGGAGCCCAGGAGAGTGGGTGCAGTCTGTGGTCATCCCTTGGTACTGGATATTGAATCCAGGGGGGTGGGTGCAGAATGTGGTCATCACTTATTACTGGATATGGAGCCCAGGATTGTGGGTGCAGTTTGTGGTCATCCCTTGGTACTGGATATGGGGCCCAGGAGAGCGGTGCAGTCTGTGGTCATTCCTTAATACTGGATACATAGCCCAGGGGAGTGGGTCAAGTCTGTGGTGACTCCTTGGTAGTGGATAGGGAGCCCAGGGGAGTGGGTATCATCTGTGGTCATCACTTGGTACTGGATATGGAGCGCAGGGGAGTGGGTGCAGTCTGTGATCAGTACTTGGTACTGGGTATGGAGTACCAAAGGGAGGGCTTCAGTATTTGGTCATCTCTTGGTACTGGGTATAGAGCCTGGAGGAATGGGTGCAGTCTGTTGTCTTCCCTTGGTACTGTATATGGAGCTCCAGGGCGTGGGTGTGTTCTGTGGTCCACTGTTGGTGCTGGATATGGAGCCCAGGCGAGTGGTTGTGGTCTGAGGTCATCCCTGTACTGGATATGGAGCCCAGTTGAGAGGTGCAATCTGTAGTATACCAGGGTACTGAATATATAGTCCAGGCGAGGGATCCAGTCTGTGGTCATCCTTTGATACTGGATATCGTGGCCTGGGGAATTTGTGCAGGATGTGGTCTTCCCTTGGTCCTGGATATGGAGCCCAGCAGAGTTGATATAGTCTGTGGTCATCACTTGTTATTGGATATGTTTCCTAGGGGAGTGGATGCACTCTGTGGTCATCCTTTAGTTCTGGGTATGGAGCCCTGGATAGTGGGTACAGTCTGTTGTCATCCCTTGGTACTGGTTATGGAGCCCTGGGGATTGGGTGCAGTGTGTGGTCTTGCCTTGGTACTGGATATTGGGCACAGGGGAGTGGGTGCAATCAGTGGTCCTCCCTTGGTAATGATATTGTGCCCAGGTAAGGGGTGCAGTCTGTGGTCATCCCTTGGTACTGGATTTGGATCCAGAGGGATTAGGTACAGTCTGCGGTCATCCCTTCCTATTGGATATCGAGCCCAATGGATTGGTTGCAGTCTATGGTCATCCATTGGTAGTGGATATCGAGCCCAGGGGAATGAGTGCAGTTGTGATCATCCCTTGTACTGAATATGGTGTCCAGGGGAGGGGTGCAGTCTGTGGTCATCCCTTGAACTGCATAAGGAGCCAAGGGATTGGTGCAGTCTGTGGTCATCCCTTGGTACTGGATATTGGGCCCATTGGAGTGGGAGCAGTCTGTGGTCTTCCCTTGGTAATGATATGGCGCTCAGGTGAGGGGTACTTTCTGTGGTCACCCATTGGTTCTGGATATGCATCGCAGGGGAGAAGTTGCAGTCCGTGGTAATCCCTTGCTACTGGATATGGAGCCCAGTGGAGTGGGTGCAGTCTATGGTCATCCATTGGTACTGGATGTGGAGCCCAGGGTAGTGGGTGCAATCTGTGGTTCACCGTTGGTAATGTATATGGATCCTAGGGGAGGGGTGCAGTCTGTAGTCATCCCCTGGTACTGGATATGGTGCCCAGGGTAGTCGGTACAGTCTATGGTCAGCCCTTTCTACTGGATTTGAAGCCCAGGGGAGTGGGTGCAGTCTGTGGTCATCCCTTGGAACTAGATATGGAGCCCATGGGAGGAGTACTGTCTGGTCAACCCTTGGTACTTGATATTGAGCCCGGTGGAATGGGTGCAGCCTGTGGTCATCCTTTGGTACTGGATATGGAGCTCAGTGGAGTGGGTGCAGTTTGTGGTCAGCCCTTAGTACTGGACATGGAGCCCAGGGGAGTGGGTAGAGTCTTCT